>WYDI02011988.1:0-21340 GCA_009867235.2 Psittacus erithacus
GGCCGGGGGAGGTGGGAGGAGACGTGGGAAGGACTTCGGTTGCCACTACAAATCTGGCGACAGACCCGCCACCGGCACATGGCGATCGGCACTTCCCGCCCGGCGCTGGGCAGGTGGGTGCGGGGCGGTGGCACGGCCCGGGGCTGCCGCGGGGGGTGCCCGAGGGTGAAGGGGGTGCGCAGCGGCCGCTCCGTATCCCCGCGGTCTCGGCCGTGGGCGGGCGCTGGTGCCTGAGGGGAGGCAGGCGCGGCGCGCGCGGGGCTCCCCTCAACGGGAGGAGGGGTGCGCAGTGGGGTGGCGGCCTCCGCGCGGCGCTGACGTCGCCGAGGGGCCGCTCCGAGGAGGCTGCGGCTCGGGGCGCCCAAGATGGCGGCAGCGGCGGGTGACGGGTGCGTGCGGGGGCGGCCGGCGGGAGCGGGATGACGGCTCTGCGAGCGCTCCAGGGCCCGGGGCCGCCGGCGGGAGGCCCGCGGGGCAGGTGCCCGGCAGCGGCAGCGCTCTGCCGCTGGGGAGCGGCGGCGCGGTACGCCCGCGGAGGGGCACCTGAGGAGCGGGAGCTTGTTGTCGCGGGTCGAGCCGTGCACAGCGCGGGGCCGGGGAAGCCGCCGGGGCGGGAGCGAGGGAGCTGTGGACCTTTCAGCGGCTCCACTGAGGGACCTCCGGTTGAGGAGGCGTCCTGTCGCGCTCACTGTGTGGCGGACGGCGAGCTCCTGCGCGGTGTTGGGGCCCGTCAACCGTCCCGGAGGGGTCGGAGGGGCGTGGAGGTGAGGGACATCGCGCGGAGGAGTGGAAGAAGGAGAGGGTGGCGGTGACCCGCTCGGGTCGCCTAAGTACCCCTTGTCGAGGCGAAGAGTCGCGCCATGTCGCGAGGTGGTGGAGAACGCTGGACCTTCCTACCGAAACCGTTGTGGGCACGCCTGTAGTCTTGTATCCAGCCGTGGGCGAACTTGGCTGGAGGGTCTTTGCTTGCCAGGGCTCTCAGCATAGGAGCCAGGCGTTGTCCGAGGAGCTGTCAGAGCGGTCAGAGGTGCTTGTTTTTCTAAATGGGAAGAACCGTCCAGTGTAAATCCAGACTAACAAGAAATGCTGTGTTTTTCATGCCTTTGTGAAAGTGCTTCAGCCTCAACTATTTGTTTACTTTGAATTCTCCACTGCAGGAAATGCGCGGTTATTCGGTGTAAGAGACACTGAGTCTAGTGCCGTACCGGTGTCTGCCGTTAAATGCTACTTATAGGCAACATACTGCATAAACGTTCCTTAGCCGACATAAAAAAAAAGAGGAAAAAAGCTAAATAAGGATCAGTACGGCCCCAGAGAAAGGAGGCTGGGAGGTTGCTTTGTTAAAAATCGGAAATAATTTACAAACCTTCTTTTTGAAGTGCTGCTTTGATTTTTAAGTCTCGCTGTTATGCCTGCAGGACTTTGAGTTTCCACATCAGTGTTTTGTTGGGTTGTTTTCTTTATGAAAAAATCCAAAGGAAAATATTGCTTAAGAAAGCAGTACATCTGCCTTCTAGTTACCATACTTGTTGTCTTAAACTTTTAGATGTTCAAGTGCCATGATATCCATTTTTTTTTAGATATTAAATAGGTACTCTGAACCTGGTGAAAATCAGTTGGTAAACTGTCAACTGATGTAAAAGCCAGAACATTAAGGGGACGCACAAGCATACACATGGGTGTGTATGTATATTAGTGAAACTGTGGACTGCATTTCTAGTCTAACGCTTGAGATAGACTGCTTTTTCACTTACATGCAAAGTAATTAATTACGGAAGTAGTGACTTAAGGGGAAAAGATTTCCTTGTGTTTATGTTTAGAGTTACAATTTAAAAATTTATTAGCTGCGACGATGAGTCTTAATTTCTTGTTTACACGGAACACAAATGGAAGAAAACCATCTATTTTCTTGGCTTCTATGTTGTTAGGTTTTAACATCGAGTACTTTTTCAGCTCATGAGTTATCCCAAAATGTACATTTTGCCAGCCCTTCTTTAATGAAACTAAGGAAAAAAGCAGCACATGAGTAAGGTTGAAATATGGTTCAATGGGGAAAAAAAAAATCGTATTCCTTATATCTTTATTTCTAGCTTTTGAAACTTTGGCGCAAGAAAAGACTTTTGTATATCTCTGTTTTCCCAGACAACTTAATGCTTTAAGTAGTCCTATTCTGTATGTTAGTACTTGTTATTTTGCTTACTACTTCAGCTCAGGTCTGTGCTGAGAACACAGGGGGGCTTGAGGGGGGCTTGATCTCTGACGTGCTGGTCAACTAATTCACGGTTTCTTTGTGTGTGTGCACAGAACTGAACCTCAGAAGAGAAGAATGCAGAAACCAGCGCTGAATAACTTTCTTTATGGGATTTTAACGTTTTGGAGCGTTTGCTTGTACTATTTTATTCCAGCTGCTGCTTTCTACTAGGCATAAAAATGAGTATCCAGTATTTTTTATGTTTCTTTCACCATTGTCTGTCATTTCACTCTTGTTATTTCCCCGAGCTATACTGTCTTGCCAGGTCTTAGCTTAGAGGTGATGTTTCTAAATTTTGTGCTCTGCTCTGTAGTCTCGGTGCTCCACCTCTTAAAATTTTCATGCTGTCAGTGTGCTGCTTGACATTCAGCTGAAGTTTTCTTGGTCTCAGTTTTGTACTTTTAGCTTTTTTCACAGTCTTTTCAGATATATGTCTTTTTGACCAAACTCTGCATTTTGATTTGCTCACATTTTCTTCAAAGAAAGCCTTCTCCCATGCCAAGATGTTTCCTCCCCCTCCCCCTTCCACCCTGTCTCCTTTCTCCACACATCTACGTAGGTGGGAAAATGTCATGCTGGCTTGGTTGCTGGTGGGGGAGCTGGGGTTTTAGGGTTTTCTCTTCAAGGCGCTGATCTTGCGCTTTCGTAGAATCGTGTTGCTTTTGCATGAAGAGCTTGATTGTGCAACCCTGGTTTACACAGTGGTCGTCCTGAAATCAGGAGACTGCTTTTGTTCTCAGTCCGGTATCTGCTTACATTGAGGCATGTCAGTAGTTTCACTTTTGGTAACATCTTTAAAATAGAGAAAGTGAGATTTTCTGACCATATAATATTAAAAGGAAGGAAAAATAAGGCACAGTGTTTACACAGTGGCTTTAACAAAATCAGAAAGGGTCAACCTGTCAGGCCCCTCTGACTGACAGCATTGCTGTGTGTGACAGCCCTGTGAGAAGGCAGGTTTTAGTGTTCTTTTCTGGCCTGCTGGCAAGGACCATTACTAATATGTTGTGCAGAAGAATCAATTCTTGTTAGCCTAAACCCAGAAAGATGAGTCTTGTTACTTAAGATCCTGTTTAACATACTTAATTCTTGCAGCACACTTTACATAGGTACTTTAATAGTCCAGGAGGAATTAACATACATAGTTCACCTCTTTAAATTAATGTCAATCCAGTTTTATAAAAGCTCAGATTTTTGGGTTTTTTTGGGGGGAAGCAGGTTGTCAGACTAAGAGAAGACATGGGATAGCACTAGTGGTCTTATTTATAAAGACAGAATAAAAAACAAAGTATAAAGACTGCCTATCAGGAGGAGTGAATGTTATGGATGCTAGCAAGCTGAAAGAGTTCAGCAAGCCATTATTTTTGTCATCTCTTTGCCATAGCACACAAGGGATCTCGACCTCCCATAATACACTATGGCTGGTACTTAATCTGGGAATTGCTGAATGGGTACCCAGAGGTCATGGTGCTTGAAATTCTTCAGTGCAGTGAGCATGGGCTGGAGACAACTCTTAAGTAAGTTGAATGAGAATGATTAATACAGGCATGTAAAACTGTGTATACTTTATTAGTTTCACTACAGCTGGCACAACCTTTTCTGTATCATAGAATAAGACCTACGCAACACATGCAATGCTGGATGCTGATTATGTGCTTAGAGTTGTTACAGCTTTTACGCTGGTATCTGCATTGTAACATGTTAAAATGGCAGTAGCTGTGGCCCAGTTAACCGAACGAAGCTATTTTATTGGTTGAATCTTTTAACTACAGCTTTTATCCAAGTACCAGGTGAAAATTAAAACTCCTTTCCTATCCAGCTGCAACATCTTACCCATTTTCCTTCCTTAGTGGCGTCTTGTCATTGTATACTAGGGTTTCCTCAAGCTAATGCTTATTCTAATGTTGACATCTGTTCTAAATTGAGTAACCTATTCTTGTGTATTTCAGAACTGTAAAAATTGAGCAATATTAACATATTTAAGGTTAATAGCGGGAATAGAATTTTTTTGGGTTCTATCCAGAGTTGTCTTAAGTCACTCAGAATTTTTGTAGCATTGTTTACTTCTCTGTAAAACATAGAATCCTGGACCTTGATATTGTACAGCCTGGGCCAGGTCTACAGTATGCATGCATTTGTAATAGTGTAACTTGTCTCTTGGTATAGCATGGATATTTGACAAACCCTTGCTACTCTCCAAATGAATTAACTGTTTCATCGGGCAAGACCTGCGCATAACAATACTGCTGCTGTGTGCTATTTAGCTGTTCTAGTCAGTGACATCCTGGGTGCAAACACCCCACATCAAACATAGTCACTTCCTGACACATCGTTTTGCTCTAGATAGTATCTCTCAACTAGAGTTAGTAGAAAGAAAGATGGTAAAACATAAAGAAAGAATGAATCACTGTCTTTTTAATTTTTGTTAGTCAGAGCCTGCCTGTTTTAGGTAAATGCACCCTATAGGAGAAAGCAAATACTGCAGCTTTGAACAAACAGATGCCACCACATAACCTTATTAAAGGATGTAAGCCAGCGCTAGCCAAATTTTTAGACAAAATTTTTGGAGACCTGGATTAGAAAGGTCTGTTCAAAATGCAGGTTTTTAGAAAGTTTGCAGCAACTGAGGTATGATATCTAATGGAATTTCTATCTTATGAGGAAATCAAGTTCTGCTTTTCCAGGTCACTCTTTCTTTCAGAGGTGTTAAGATGACATGTTAAAATGTACTTACTGATGATATGTCATTGTAGAAAGCACTGGTATAATGGGCTTGTCTGAGCACAAAGGTGCAGTGATTTAATTAAAGGTGTGGTTTAATTAAAGATTGTGTTGTAATAAAGCCTCACTTGTCTGAACTGTTGGCACTGTGTAAACATGATAAATTTAAGTGAACTTTGCACTTCTGCACCTGTATGCTTAGGGATAGAATTAATAGGAACATTTTAGAATCATAGAATGGTTTGGGTTGGAAAGGATCATAAAAGATCATCTAGTTCCAACCCCCCTCTGCACTGGGGGGTTGAAACACCTTCTGCTAGACCAAATTGCTCAAAGCCCCATCCTCTCTTAATGCTTACAGGCTGAGGCATCCGCAGCTTCTCTGGGTGAACTGTCCTATTTTCAGCTCTGTTTGTATCCAGACTCTGTAACAGTGTCTTAACTATATCAGTGCTCCTTTGAAAAAGCAGGCCTAATCTAAAATGTAGCCAGTATGCTCAGTCTCAAGCCAGAGCTGCTGGGAATATAAAGCGTGGTATGAAGACGCTTTGGTACGAATGTTGAAATGCTGTTGATGATGTTGATTGTGACTATACAGAACTGACTGTCTTTATGTATTTGGTGGGTCTCAGTCGGATGGCAATCATGATCTTAATCTCAGGTCTAAGTTTGATATACCAACACTTATAAACGTGATACAGTTGTGTATTTATGAACTGTAATTTTTATATATGTATTTTAGTTGCAGATTGAAATACCATGGACAGGAAATAGTTTGGATGATGTGTTTTGCCAGCTTATCTCTGCAATTTCAGTTTTAACAATGGATAAGTGTAAGCACATAGGACGTCTGCGACTGGCCCAAGATCACTCCATTCTCAATCCTCAGAAATGGCATTGCATGGACTGCAATACTACCGAATCTGTCTGGGCGTGCCTCAGTTGCTCACATGTGGCTTGTGGAAGATATATTGAAGAACATGCACTAAAGCACTTTCAGGAGAGCAATCACCCGGTGGCATTGGAAGTCAATGAGTTGTACGTTTTCTGTTATCTCTGCGATGATTATGTTCTTAATGATAATGCAACTGGTGATTTAAAACTGTTGCGAAGTACATTAAGTGCAATCAAGAGTCAGAACTATGAGTGCACTACTCGAAGTGGGAGGACTTTGCGTTCTATGGGTACAAGTGATGATTCTTACCTTTCACACGGTGGTGCCCAAGCCTTGCTTCGGAATGAAGATCGCATGTTCACAGCTCTTTGGCACCGACGGCGTGCACTCCTGGGGAGAGTATTCAGATCCTGGCTTGAGGTGACACCTACTGGAAAAAAGATTTTGGAAGGAGAAAGGCGTTTGGAAGAAGAAGAGAAAAGAAGGGAGAAAGCTAGGAAGAGAAGACAAGAACGGAAGCGTGAGTTGAAAGCAGAGATGGAAAAGATGCCTCCAAGAAAGAGCAGTCGTTTACAAAATCAAATTAGAATGTCCTCAAAATCAGCGTCCTACCTGCAAAAAGCATCACAGAACACAAAATCTGCAGCAGAGTTGAAAGAAACGTATACCTCAGATGAAGTAAGATTGAAAAAATCAAGTGACTCTCCAATGAAACGAAGGCCCACGGTGACTCCAGGGGTAACGGGACTGAGAAACCTGGGCAATACTTGCTATATGAATTCTATTCTGCAGGTATTAAGTCATTTACTTATTTTTCGAGAATGCTTTTTAAAGCTTGATCTCAACCAAACTCAGGAACTGCTGGCAACAGCAACCAGTGGCAAAACCAGATCTTCAACTAAACACCTGTCAATAGCTGCCTCAGCATTACATGTGAATGAGAGCCAAGAGAAAATAAAGGGATCATCTTCTCTGAGGAGGCCTAGTTTATCCTCTGGATTAAGTGGAGGAGCATCAAAACCAAGAAATATGGAACTTATTCAGCGCAGGGAGCCCAGTTCAAAGCATATTTCTCTGTGTCATGAGCTTCATACTCTGTTCCAAGTTATGTGGTCTGGCAAGTGGGCACTGGTGTCTCCTTTTGCCATGCTTCATTCTGTGTGGAGACTAATTCCAGCCTTCAGAGGATATGCCCAACAAGATGCTCAGGAATTTCTTTGTGAACTTTTGGATAAAGTGCAGCAGGAACTGGAGACTACGGGGACCAGATACTCAGCTCTCATCCCTGCTTCTCAAAGAAAACTTATAAAACAGGTTTTGAATGTGGTTAACAACGTTTTTCATGGACAGCTGTTAAGTCAGGTATGTTTTATGAGTTATTTAATTTTTTAAGGTGTGTAATGATTTGCAGTTACAGATTTACACTGGTCAGTGATGGGCATACCTCAAAGGTTAATACATTTGTAAGTACGAGGAAGGATGAGGAAGATATAATATGCGTGATTTCAGTAGAAAGGTCATCTGGGTACTCCTACAACTTTCAGTAAAAGAATTGCATGATAAACATAAAAGTGTTAAATTTGCTATTTTAAAGCACACCTTTCCAACTACTGAGAAATACCAGTCTTTGCTATTAAGCACCAACTCACTGCTAGGAATGAAGAAGTTACAGTTTTAAGTGTCTAGCTTATCACTCTAGTAATACTAGATAAAAGGTGTTAAGAAAAGTATTAATCTTGATTAAGTGGAAACAGATTAGGTAATGGATGCCAAGCAGGGTATTATTTCATGAAGCTGAGATTCATCACTACAGAGTAATTACATGTCATGATGGGAAGACTAATGCTTCTTTCTGTTACAACACTAAGATTCAGAAGGCTCTGTCAACACAGGAACCAAATTTGTGGTATGGAGGCAGTTGTTGCTCTTTCCCTTTTACTGCCTAGCTACTCTTTTTTTTCTTCTTGGCTTCTTGTTAAGTACTTTGGTGTGTCCACTTACAATTATGCATGTCCCAGCTGTGCATGTACAAATATCTGAGAACGGTCTGAGGAAACAAATGCTGCTTTCTGTTGAATTAATCTAAAAACTAATTGCAGTGCAGCAGAAACGGAGATTGAGAAAGTCTTGTCCCCATGGAATTATCTTCAGTATGCATACACGTTACAGAGGGAGGACAGAAGCATTTGGTGGATACCTTGTGTAAAGGAGAAGAGGTTTACATACAAATTGACAAAAAGGTGGATGTTCCCATTGTTCTGACTTTGATGGTTTAATGTTTTAGTATGTGAGGCTAGAAATCCAAGTATTTTTTTGACTAAGGTAAGATTGTTTATTGCCAAGATATCTGTAAACTTTAGGTCATGCTGGGTTTTGCGTAACTACTCAAAACTGTTGTATCTGTTACTAAAATCAGATTATTTTCTAACCTGTATTTGGCCAATGTAAGAGCATTTCTGTTGGCATGCTTCCTTTCCTCAGGGTAGTTAACATATCTTGTATCAAGGTTGATCTGATAGCAGTGTCTAGGATATTACTAAAGCTTTCTATTTGAAAATCACATTATTTTCCAAAAGAGTAACTTTGTTAGTAAAACAAAGTAATTGCTTAAATATACTGACAAACTTTGGTTGCATTTGAAGCCTTACAGGATTTATTTTTTGGAGGAATTTTCAAGGCTTTGAAAGACACAAGTATTATTTCAGTAGTACCACTTCTTTCACATGTTTTTAACTTTGTTATGTGAAGAGGCTTGTGACTAGAAACCTTCCCACCTTCCTGAAACTAGGGAGGGGAGTAGTGAGAATGCACTCAAGTGTCATCAAGTAAGACTGTGAAAGGGTATTAAACGGTTTTGAGCTATCCTGTGATTTCTGTGACAACAACACACAACTCTTCTACTGCAGCTGGTCAGTGTCTGTGTGCAAAATATAGCCTTAATGAACTTCAGAATGTCTCAAGTGAGAGGAGCAAGGAAAAGAGTATTGTCGTTATCTGTAGTAATTTCTCCCTGGCTCATTAGGCAGTTCCCAAAGACAGTGTCCAACAGTACCTCCTAATGTTCCTTTTGTCTTTTGCCACTTTTGTTTCAGTTTAG
Source organism: Psittacus erithacus (assembly GCA_009867235.2). Taxonomy (NCBI): domain Eukaryota; kingdom Metazoa; phylum Chordata; class Aves; order Psittaciformes; family Psittacidae; genus Psittacus; species Psittacus erithacus. Next base: position 8,965 of record WYDI02011988.1, read on the forward strand.
TCTTCACTAGCACTTTTGAACATGATAAGTAATAAACAGCAGATAGTAACCCCTAAAGATTTAAATTTCCTCCTTGATAAAATATACTCAGGTTATCACAATGATTACAGTGCCTGGTATTTGCACATTGAAGGATGAGCTTTAAAAACTGTATTAGGCAATTATTTTCCTTCATAAGACTCCTGCATCATGATTTCACTAGGTGTTTGTCATAACTGGCACAAACTGTGATAATGAAATTTAAAAAAGCAAGAAAACATCCATGCAGGACTGAAGGAAAATATGAAAGACTTCTTGCTGTGTCATCATGGCTTTGACAATGTTGGCTCTTAAAATCAAGGAATGTACACTTTCCCTTGTAGGCTTAATTTATCTACCTACGGGCTGTAACAGTATTAGAGTTTCTCTATAGAGGATGGAGCTATTTATTTAAAACATTTATTAAAACAGGATGAGATTTTAGTCTGGAGTGTTTAATAAGCTACATCTTAATTCAGTGAAGAAGGGGAATTGAGAAGATTGCTTCTGTGAGCAGTTGCCTTCTGGTTTGGGATCACTAAAAAAGTTATGATACTGTGCCTTTGTACTGAAAATATCAGTTGTAGATATTTGATTCAGTAGGATACAAGTGCAGTGAATTCAATCCTCTTGACCTTCAAACCTCAGGAGTAATATTAACTACTCTTGGTAGAGTACACACAGGATCACTTACAATGCAGATAAGATGTATGTTTACCTAGGTTTCACATTACTTTAACATGCGCAATCAAACATTTGGCTTGTTTCTGGCTATGCATTTTAACTTGAAGGGAAATCATAATCCTGAAATTGCCATCAGTTTGTTAATGCTGAACCAGGCAGACATAAGATTAAGAAAGGTGGAAATTGGGTGTGAGAGAATCTTCTGCAGATTACTTGTAGATAACTAGGAAGAGCTTTAGGTGATATCAAAACAGTTGTTTATTTTATATGTGTTGTTTTTGTTTTGTTATGTTCTTAGCTAATTTAAAGTAAGTCTTCCTCATCTACTACTTGAAGTCTTTTACTATTTTATGGAATACCAGACCAGGTAATGAGTCACTCCAGGAATAGCATGAGTGGATTGCCTCTGGACTTCTGAACATTTTATTATTATTTATTTACTCCAATATCATTTATATAATACAGTTTTTTACTGTGCAGTACAAACTGTGAAATTTAAATGCCCAGTACATCTAAGGTGAGTAAAGAATAGGATATATAGCTCCAAACTCCTTCCCTTCTATTGCTTCCTTTTCACATTGTAGTTTTCCTTCAGTGACTGCCTGGAGAAATTTGTGCTACAGCACTTCCTGGGCAAAGGAGTCTGTATCTTGTAAACCTTGTTCCTCTCAAACTCCCTGGGATTGTAAGCAGGTGCAAATATGTCTGTTAAAATTCCAGTTATTTTCAATCTCTCAGTGCTTGTACTCTTGTGGAAGGTATCCGTTGTCTTCTGTCCTCAGCCCTTCAATGGGAAAGGACAAAACACTGCACTGTGAAGTCATGTGCCAGTGGTAAACTGACCCATACTGATCCACAACAGATCTCTGAAGTACACTTCAAGAGCTCCAGTAGGTTAGCTATGATTTCTTTAAGAAGTTTTTGGCTTATGATTTTCTTTACATGGTCCCAGCAAAATAGCACAGTATATAACAGTTTTTTAAGTATTTATTTCAGACTTTGTCCACATTAAGCCAGGAATTGGGCAGGTACATTTTTAAAAATGCAGAAATTGGAATAGCAGATTTTAGCTTTCAAAGTAAATTGATGTTTTCAGCACTGCTTTGGGAAAACTGGGTTCCTGATGTCTACAGAAATCATGCTAGCAGAAACTCTGGCATGTGTAGTTATATCAGTATTAGAATTTATGTCTGGATAGTCTGTAGGTGGGAGTGGGAGGGGAAAAGGGAATAAGACAGGGAAACTAGCATGAAGTATTTGTGAAAGGTGATCTAGACAATCTAGCCGATGTTGGAAGCTAGCCTAGTGTATCTAGGAAATTTGCAGGTACTGAATGCTGGTAAAATCTTGTAGACAAAAAAAAATCTGTAGACACAGCTTTTGCCTCTTGAATTTCAGCTTTTTAACTAGTTTACCCTTTGGAAAACATTGACTACGCAGGTTTTGGCTGCTTGGAAGTTAAGAGGGCCATTTTAGATGGTATTTTTGAAGATTTTAGTATTCACAAAGAGTCAGTCAATATGTCAAAAAATGGTGAAAGAATAGAAATGTATTTATTATATGGCTGTTTTGGAGACCCTCATGGCATCAAAGTATAGCACATACACATCCCTGAAGAATTGTCCAGTGTAACTGTCCCTCAGTTCAACCCATACAGAATGCTTTCTAGAACTAAGATGTGATAATTACTACAGAAAAGATAGAGTGAGTGTTTCATTTATCTCATGCTTTTTGGACACTGCATTTGTAGAATTTCTACCACTGTGTTGGTAAAACCTTAAAAACTTCGTAAAGATCCAGATAAGCCTCTTGCCATGACATTTGTCAGGAATAAACTACTTTTCTGTAAGCCAGACAGGATGATTCTAAATATTTTTACCTACTCTTAAATAATGCTAAAATAATAATTGATATTATTGAATTTCTTAGTATTCTTAATTTTGTGTGTTAAGAGATGTAGAAGTATGATGAACCTAATAATAACAAAATAAATGGTTAAAATAGTTGCTGAAGAGCAAATTACTATTTTAGAAAACTCTTTTGTTACCAGACATTGTTTGTCTTTCCTCAGTTGCTTGGGTTTCATTTGTCATTTTAATGATAACTTCCTGACAGTTAGGTTCACGCACACTTGTATGCATGCACATACACACATGCATACACACATGGATTTCTTGAGGTTGGAAAGGACCTCAAGAAATCATCTTGTCCAACTCTGCTTAAAGCAGGGACAGCCAGAACATCCAGTCAGGTCTCCAATAGCACCAAGGGTGGGGACACCACAACCTCTGCTGACAGCCTGTGTCACTGCTGGACCATCCTCACAGTAAAACCAGTTTCTTCTTCTGCCTGAATGGAACCTCCTATGTTTCAGTTTGTGCCAGTTTCCTCTTGTCCTGTCACTGGGTACCTGTCTCAGTCTTCTTTACTCTTCTCATCAGGTGTTCATACACAAGGATAAAATCTGCCCTGAACTTCCCTTCTCCAGGCTGAGCAGCCCCAGTTCTGTCAGCCTGTCCTCACAGATCAGATGCTCCAGGCCCTTTCACCATCTTCTCGGCCCTCTGTCTCACTCCAGTAAGTCCCTATCTTGTAATAGGAAATGCAGCACTGTACCCAGCACTTCAGCTGTGTCACACCAGCACTGAGGAGAGGGAAGGGCGCACCTCCCTCTGTCTGCTGGAATGCTCTGGCCAATGCAGTGTTGCTGGCTCATGGTGAGGTTGTTCCCCAGGCGTTTCCCAGCCTGTGCTAGTGCCCGGGGTTATTCCTGCCCAGGCAAAAGATGCGGAGCTTCCCTTTGTTGCGCTGCGTGAGGTTCCTGGTGGCCCATTTCCCAGCCTGTCCTGCTCCCTTGGGTGGCAGCAATAGCCACTGGTGCATCAGTCACTGCCTAAGTTTGTGTCAGCTGCAATCTTGTTGAGAGTTTTAAAAGAATTGGCTCCATTATTGACCCCTGGGGTACACCACTAGCTGCTGGGCATTTCATGCCGCTGACCACAGCCCATTGAACCTGACAGGTTACTTAGTTTTCAGTCCACCTGGCCATCAGTTTATCTAGCCTGCATTTCATTTTTTTCTGTGAGGATGTTATGCAGTACAGTGTTGAAAGCCTCACTGAATGTTGTGATAAACATCCACTGTTTTCCATTCATCCCCTGGTTATGTGTACCAGTCATCTCATTGTAGGAAGAAACCTATAAGGTTGGTCAAGGGTAATTTTCCCATTGTAAACCCATGGTGGCTGCTCCCAGTCATCATCTTATTCTTAATGCCTATGGAAATGGTTTCCAAGTTTTGCTCTATCAGCCTTCTCACAGATCAAGGTGATGCTGATTGACTTCTAACTCTTCAGGTCCATCTCCTTGAAGACACAAGTGTCACTTGCTTTCTTCCTGTCCTCTCCTGATTGCCATGACATTGCCAGGACCTTTCAAAGATGAATGGCCTTGTAACATCGTCAGCCAGGTCCCTCTGTCTTATGGTTTAGTCAGGGATAGCTTCTAATTTAAGGCAAGCAGAAGAAGGACAATTGGTATTTTCTGTGGCTAGAAAAGACCCCATAAGGGAGGTGGAAAAAATAAAGTTTGTCTGGATTTATGTGAAAGCTGCTTCGGTACCTAATTAAAGGAAAAGAGTTAATGTTGCATATTGCAAAGTGGTAAGTACTTGCTGATTTCTTTACATACAGTGCTGTTGAGTAAATTAAAATTTAATGTAAATGATCAAAGAAATACCTAGACAATGACATTTTGACATCTTTATGGAGTGGTGAAGGAACCCTTTAGAAACTGTTTGTAGTGTTTCTTTAAAGGCGCTGTGAGGATACCACTGCTTTTGAAGGTGGTGCCTTAGGTAGAGGTCTTTTTCTAGGTTTCTGTTACAGCAACACCAAACATGGCAGTGAAAGTGAAGGGCAGTGGCTTTGCAGATTTAGCCAGTTTCCTCTACAGCAAAGTTGTGATTAGTTACCATTTCTTCCTCTGTCTTTGGCTGTGAGATTTTTCTGCTAATAATCCACCATTTATTATAGCAATGCCAGGTAAGAACTAGCTTCTGATATCTCTGGGTATAATGAAAAAAAAACCCCAAAACAAAACACAAATGGTTTGATTTCTTCCTGATCATGTTTAAGATGGAATGTGTGCAAAATGCCTCCCCCTGGTTTTGCTCAGCACAGCAGAATAGCAGTATGCAGTGCTCAGAGAAATGAATATGCCAAGACCAGGGAGTAAAGTAGGTTCTAACCAATGTATGTAGTATGTAAACTGTTTAAAGTTTTAACAGGCAGTGCCTCTCCTTGAAAGTCTCCTCTATTTACTTGCTCAGCTGGTGTATTTCAGGACAGAGAGAAGAGGAGATGTGCAATCTTTGGGTTATATAAAGCCCTTCAGGTGTGGGTTGTATGCTGTAAGTTACAGTGTGGGGGAGGATGCTGAGGGTGACTTGTGCAGCGCTGGGTATTAAGTCTCCCATTGGATAGACTATTAAAAACTGTGAACTTTGGGTAGGAAATAGGAGGATTTGCACTTAAACCGATCCATGACCTGTATACCGATTGCTATATTCCAGTATTAGTCTCTGTGGTTTTATGTGTGGCCAGAACCACAAAATGATTGTCAAGTTGCTTTTCAACTAAAATAAAGTGACATTTTAAGTTAATCTATAGGAGGCCATTGAGTCACAGACCATGGTTTGCTGTGGTTATGCTTATGTTACTCTGTTACATAGATAGAGATCATTTGATGATGCTGTATGCTCATCACTACAAAGTGTATTTTTTTAATAACTGAAGAAATACAGTATGGACTGTCATGAGGAATTCCATGTTACAGCAGTATCCTGGAAATCCCCTTCTGCTTTGATTACTTTGCTGTGGAAAAATTGCTACTTTTTGTGTATATGTCTCATAGTGAAAACTTAACCAGTAGTGAAAGCCCAACAGTAGGATTGGCTGCCTCACTGTTCTTGAGAAACAAACAGGAATTAGAGCACAGGTGGTAACAGTTGTTTTTCTTCCATGCAAGTGCAGGAAACACAGGCAGAACAGTTAGATGGAGTTGGCTTCTTCTGCAGCAATATGTTAACTATTTTCTTTGGCTGCATTTAAGCTGAATGCCGTCTGGGGCAGTGGCTGTCCATCAAATTATTGTGTGCGCAGTGATGCTTGTCTGAGTGCCCTCCATGCTTAGGTTGAATCAAGCAATCTGATCCAGCTCTTTTCAGTCTGGCCTTTGGCCCATGATTGAATAGTGAGCTTTAACCAAACAATTGTATATATTACCCGTGTTTGAAGGCATGAGTGGGTGGTCAGGGCAGAACATACGGTAGAGATTTCAGCATGGCTAAACCCAGTAATTTACTTAACTTTTCTCTAATGTAAACTTCTTATTTAGCTTTGTTAGAAATGACAGCATTAAGGCTTTTTAAAATAGCAATTGTGGAATACAGTGGGAAGGTGAAATCAAACTCTGAATTTGTAAAATATAATCGTAAGAAGATACATGTCACTAACCAGATTGCTGGAGCAAACTTGCTTCCCTATTACTGTCGTGCATATTCACACCGTAAGAAGTTACATTGGACAGATGTAGAAGGTTTTTGCCAGTCCTTTGCATTCATGTTTGGTGGTTTTTGTTTTGTTTTTCATTAAAATCCTGTATCTTGTTCAACTAATTTCTGAGCAGTTTATACCATTGCAGTGCTTTTCATGAAAAAAGAAAATCTGGGTTGCACAGTGTGAATGGTAGTGGAGTGCAGGATAAAGGAATTTGTCTCGTTTAGGACAGAGAAGAGAAGTGATGGCAGTACTGTAAAGCCCGTCCTGATGGACAGGCCAGTGCAGATGAATTCCAGAAAAGGGTAGGGATCCTTCCACTTGTTGAGTAATCCAGTTCGTAAGCTCAGGCCTGGCTAAGAAAAATACTTGCAATCTTTGTTCCAGCCCTCATTTACCATGGAGTGTGAGTGTGTACAGGAGCACTTTGTGCAGAGGGCTGATATGGTTGGGTGTATGCTTATCCAAATACATCAGGTTACTTGGCTGTTGGCAAGTACACAAATCTGAGGACTCTTAAGAGTGTAACTTCACTGCAGTGTCATAAAGAGGGCTGTCTTTGATTTGAGGAAGTAAGTGCAACTCTGTACCAGGACGGGATTTTGTTAACCTAAATCAGCTTTGCTTGCAGTTGCATGATGAGATGAGAAGCATTAGTTCATCTTTTCTGTTTCATTGAAAGGCCAAACTTAGAAGCTGTATTGATTTTTTTTTTTCTTTTTCTTTTCTGTGGGATAGTACTTGGTAACCAGTTGGGAGAGAGCATCTTGAAATAACTTAGATTATTAACAATTGCACACTAAATTTAAAACCTAAGAACTTGTTAAAATTATCCGTGCTGAGTTCGTGTGTGTACTTCATCCTGAGCCTGTTAATCTTCAGTGTGCATTCACGTGCAACAAATTCTTAAGTAACTTGTCAATTAAATAAACTTCAGGCTCTACAAAATCACCTATTTGTACAGCAGAAATCTCTTAGTCATTTCTGTGTTTATGCTGGAGTTAGCTTGAACTGTGGCCAAACATACCATTTTGTCTCCAAGTTCAGATTCCAGCCCTGAGTTACTAATAGTTCGTGGCTTTGAAATGCTGCCAGATGTTAGCACTTATAAAGAAGCTCCTGTCGGTGTAAATTAAAACAGAAGATTCTCCTCTTTTCTGCCATGTAAGTTTGAATTTGGTTTTCTAAGAACAAGACGGTGGGATTTTCTTCTAAAAAACTTAAAACAGCTATCAGCTTTCCTAACTCCACTGCTAAACACATACACTGGTACACAAATATACCACTGTGCATTAAGTAGCTAATGTATAGATCGTGTATTAGCTGTTGTAAGTAATGAATGCATTAAATAATGACTCACAAGAAGGAGGAAGGTGTAACAAGGTGACAGATCTGTCCCTATATAAATAATAATGAAATAACAGACAAAGCAGGGTAACCTTCAGAGAAAAATGGAGCTCTTGAGCAAAACTGAGTGTGTTTTCACAGTTGTGTAAGCTAACTAACCTAACTGAAAAGAATACACTGAATTTATGGTGAACATCAAGATAAAGGCATGCCTGTGAAACAGCAGTATTTTGATACCTCATGGATTTCCATTCCTTTATTACTAAGCCTTTGTATTAGCAAATATCAAGTGTATGTATTCCTTTAGTCCTTTGGTCGGAAAGTTTAATTGTTGGGGAAGGGGGTGGCAGCATGCTGGATGCTTATGGAAGTTCTGTCAAAGATTCCTATCTGAGCCTTATTAAACTTCAACTTACTTTAGGAATGTGTCTTTTCTAGAGCAGTGAGGTTAGAGCTGCTTGAGTTAGTGGTCAGCTGCAGCTTACAAGCCAAATAAATACATTAACAGTAGAAAATTTAGGTAATTACTCTTCAGGCTTGTGTTGTACTTTGTTGTATTGCACATACCAAGGTGAGTATTTCTTTAGCCTCAAACACACACACTAGTTATTTACTGGTAATTCTTTATAGCTTTTATGAACTATGGTTGTTGCAGTCTAAATGGAGATTCACAATCTCACAGGTTCAGCTGTTAGCAAAAGTTACCCATCCACATGGATCGTGGAAGGGTGAAGGCCCTTTAAAGGAAGACTCAAATGATGGGACACTCTTCTAGAAGCAGCTGGAGCTGGCTTTTAGAAGACAGTATTGCAAGTCAACACCTAATATGTTGTAGTTACAGCTTAAGTTAAAAGCAGCAGCTCTTCTATTTTCCTGTTGAATGTTGTAATAAATTAATTGTCCGCCGCTTTGTTACCTGCATTTTCCAGGTTGACTCACTTCACTTCTTGACATTTTATTTATGTTGTCTTACTGCTTGTCCTTTCCCTAGTGTGACGATGGATCCACTTACTGAAAGAAGAAATAAATTATTTTTACCTGTTAATTTTAATTTGAAGAAGTGTGCTTCCTAATCCAGGCTTCCCTGGAAGACTTACAAAGTAAGAAGGATATGACTTTAAAATCCCCAGCTGTTTCTTTTTGTTTGCTTTGGTTTGGGTTTCTTTTTTTTATTCTTAATTTTTTTTTTTTTAAGTTAACCTGAACTAGAGTTTCTCATGTAAATGTTCCTTTTGGAGTGTTTCTTTTTGGAAAAGAGAAAAGACTCGCAAGACTCCACCAGCTGCTTTCTGTTGGACAGACCATTTTGACTCTGCTTTTGTTTCTCAGTCAAACATAAGAACACTTACCTGTTTGTGATAACCGTATTGGACATGATCTTCAGAGAAAAGAAGTTAGGTGTATCATTTCTTTTGTTAAATTAGTTTTTAATTTGGTTGCATCAGTTACCTCTAGGGGAAAATACTTCTTTTTAGTACATTTTCGAGTGTGAGCAACTGGTGAAATATCGTTTTACAGGTTACATGCCTTACCTGTGACAATAAATCAAATACCATAGAACCTTTCTGGGACCTGTCCCTGGAGTTTCCTGAGCGGTATCACTGCAATGGCAAGGAGATGTCATCTCAGTACCCATGTCTGCTGACAGAAATGCTGGCCAAGTTTACAGAAACAGAAGCTTTGGAAGGAAAGATATATGCGTGTGATCAGTGCAACAGTGAGTAAAGGCAGTATGTACCCATACATACGTTCTGTGTGTAAAATACAAAATAAAATGACAGTTATTACAGAAGGAAAATACTGAAAGTATTTTGCAAACAAACTTCTCATGTTCCTGGCGTGGTCACTTGACAGCTATTACTCATCACCTAGAAGATGGAATTATTCAAAGGATGTTTTGAAGTGTGATGCTTCTTTCAGATAAAGTCTGATCACACGCTAATGGGGATTCTGATACTCCCAGCCAAAGAACATTAAGGTGATAAACCCAAGTGACCACAAGTATCTTATACTTGTATCATAAAATAATCCTTGCAAAATAGCTCTGAGTATATCCTTTTTAAGGAGGCACATACCATAGCTATTTAGATCCACACAAATTTGGTGGATAAACCTTAGACTGAAATACAAGGCTGTTATCAAGATTTGTATTGTGTATCTGTGTGTTTGGTCTCAGCAAAACGAAGGAAGTTTTCTTCTAAACCAGTTATACTCACAGAAGCTCAGAAGCAGCTTATGGTGTGTCGACTACCTCGGGTTCTCAGATTACACCTTAAACGGTTTAGGTAAGTAGTACCACAACAGACAGCATTGCAAATTGGCCAATGTAGTCCTGCTCTTCCCTCATTTGAGGTCTATGTTTTTCAGCATCAGTTTCAGTTCCCTTTACCAGTATGATGGGAAGTAGTTATTAGAAACTTGTTTTTCTTGTTTAATTTAATCTTCAGTAAGATACACTATAAGTAGAAAATGGACTTTTTAGATTCCACGTATTTGTTATTTTAATACCAATATTACTTCATCCTTTTTTTTTAGTCAAAACCTACTAACCTTGCTGTGAACTCTGTTATCTTCAGATAGCGTAAATGCTCATATTCACTAATGTACAAACTGAGATTGTATTCAGTGGAAGTCTCACATAACCTTCATATAACCAAATACATTAATGCGTTAGCCTGAGAGTAAGGAAGTGAAGACTGTATCTCTGTGAACATTTTTTAGTTCACACAGTAGTGCAGTCTGTCCTGAATACAAAGGAAACTGAAAATGAGATAAAACAAATGAGAAATACCAGTGAGATATGGTAGGTGGGAAGTACATCCCACTCACCATTACCCAGATCTTAAGATGCATGTTTCAGAAAATGAGAATAGCGAGTACAATAGACACATTTTAAAAGGCCTAGAAGTAAAGGAGAGGCCTAGGTAAAAGGTATGCAAATTAACATTGATTTAATGCACAAAGACAACAGTGAAGATGACACTTGTTCTGTTAAAGCACAATTCAGAATGCTGTGTTCTTTAAGAAAAAAGTAAGTTTTCATTTGACTGAACTTTGCAGGTGGTCAGGACGCAATCATCGCGAGAAGATTGGCGTACATGTTAATTTTGATCAAATGCTGAACATGAAGCCCTACTGCTGCAGAGAATCCCTCAAGTCTCTCCTGCCCGACTGCTTTATCTACGACTTGTCTGCTGTGGTGATGCATCATGGGAAAGGATTTGGCTCTGGGCACTACACTGCCTACTGCTACAATTCAGAAGGAGGTAGGGAACCAGCTGTGAAATGAGTGTGGGAGAAGGGGTGTTCCTAATTCTCAACTGCTAAGCTTACTGTCTTGTCTCAAAAGCAAAAGGGAACCACTTGTAGCTGAAGTGCCTGGAATGAGAATTGCAGTTCAGTAGACCAAAACAGTTCAGTTTTCGTGTTCGCTTGTTGAAACATGTTCCAGCTCTCTTGTAAATCTGAGGTAGCTAAGCTGGGCTTTTTAAAACATAAAGGCAAATATACTAGATCAACTGGCACAGTGTACTGTTTGTACACAACTTGTTAAAAGGCACTGAACACTAATTCATGATTAAGTAAAATGCAGTGACTTCAAATCAGTGTCCTGATGACTTTTTGGTGTATCTCTTCACTGCAGGATTTTGGGTACACTGCAACGATTCAAAACTCAGCAGGTGTACTACGGAAGAAGTATGCAAGGCTCAAGCCTACATTTTGTTTTACAGCCAACGACGTACTCAGGCAAACGGACATGGTAAAGCACCATGTCCTAGGAAAGCTGAAAGCCAGCAGCACGCAGAATTAGCTGACTGTTCCGTGGTCAACAGTATCAGCTGATCCAAAGCCAGTTAACTGTATGGTAAAAGGTTGAATTGCCCTAACTATATATTTTTAAATGAAATGGAAGTACAGCATTGTACTTTTTTTACTTTGGATCTGTGTACAATGTTTATATACTTTTGTATTAGTTAAAGTACTCTTTACAATTGTTAGTAAAAGTTTTTATTGACAGTAAGTAACTTTCTAAGTACCTAGAATTTCAATACAGCTATTTTTTTAAGAAAAAGATTGCTATTTGCATATAACTCTTACCTCAGGCTGTTTTTTAAAGCTGTTTTTGTATTTTGATAATCTTTTTGAATTGATTTAGAATGACTTTCAATGGGTAACTGATGTTTCTGTGGTTAATTTTCTATATATGCTTGTGTACATTTTATAGTATAGTTCTAATGATATCACAGTTCTTACTGTCTGCAGGAATTACTACTGGGTCTTAGAATATTAACATTTACCAAGAAGGAATGTTCTATGTATCAAATAGTAACTGAACTTCTCATAGGAAACTTTCTGTATATGCTTCATGACTAAAGTGAAATTATTTGGTAAGCTGCAGGGGAGCTATGCTAAAGATACGTGTGTAGAATTTCTTAAAATCTGAAATTGAGGAAGTAGAACATGAACTTATTTTCAGGTAAGTATTCAAGAGAAACATTTGAAAACACAAGAATGTATCTATCTTTACCCAGACTTCCATGTTTTAGCCTTAGGAAGTCTGACAACTTAAAACTCAAGTGCCAGATTTGAACTACTTTGACAACCAGGGGATTTTTATTCCAATAAAGCTTTCTTAAAAAAAAAAAAAAGCCAAACACACACACCCCCCCCCCCACCCACCCACCCCACTACCGCTGCTACATGAACTTTAAGCTTTGGACAAGTGTACTTTAAACGGTAGCAAGTCTTTTCTGTCTCATTCTTTTCTAA
>WYDI02011989.1:0-34617 GCA_009867235.2 Psittacus erithacus
TGTTATTTCCCTTATCATTATTGTTCTCATTGGTGGTAGCAGCAGTGGTTTGTGTTATACCTTAGTTACTGGACTGTCCTTAACCTGTGGGAGTTACATTCTTTCAGTTCTCCTCCCCATCCCTCTGGGACCAGGGCGGGGGAGGGGGGGGGAGGAAAGGTGGGGACTGAGCGAGCGGGCTGCACGGTTCTGATTTACGACTTAGCTTGAACCGCGACACTTGTTTTACCCTTCTACCTGCAGTTGTACTTCTTGCTGGACTAAAACATTGCCGCTTGCAACTGTGAATTATTTATCTGCCATTCCAATTGGTACTGTGACAAAATGAAAAATTGTCATGTATACCAAATTTGGATATCAGCAGTGCTCATTAAAAAACATTGGGTCTTTAAAAATAAGTTATCGAACAAATTTAGTAATTCACAAAAGTAGACCCACTCCTCCCAAGAAAAAACCCAATGAGTGCTTTGTACCCATATGATGCTTTATGGTGTTTCTGCGCATTTTTGAGGACAGATAAATTTTTCTGGTTACAACTTTTTGTCAAGACATTATCTTGACATCTCTTCTTCAGGTTTAGCCACACTATCATTTTCATTTGTTGATTTACAGAGATTTTTAAACAATTCACAAAACCGCTGCACTAAGTAACTTAGAATTGCAATGGCCTTGCAGGCAATACAACCTGCGCAAACTTAAAATAACCTTTACCAAACAAGAACAGAGCATTTAGACTTATTTTAGATATTTCTGAATGCCTGTACAACATGTAATCATAGCAAAGAATTGTCCCACTATGCTTATATGAAGCAGTATTTTGATAAAAGCAATTCCCTCTGTATAACATTTAAGACCAGGCCCTGCCACCCCTGCCCATTTGTCTCTACTCTGACAGAACGTCCTACCTTTACATTTCTCTCTCCCCTACCTGTTTGTTACAAACAATAAACAGGGTCTCTGAGGACCTCACCCCCATTCATTCTATTTCAAAGAATTGAGATTCAAAATGTAGTTCATGTTGTGCCAAGCTTGAATAAACTGCATCATTACTGTAAATGCTTAGCATCTCAGACCAAGATATAATCAAGGCATGAACATCTTTAGTCTTATCAGTTCCATACATTCCTAAGCAAGAAAAAACTGGAAAGAAAATGAAGGAATAATTAGCATTTTTTGATTTCTGAGGTTATGTGTTTCATATGAATTTACTAAATTTAATTTTATAGGTACTGTTCAGGTGTGATTTCAGAAAATTTCTACTTTAAAATTACTAATAACAATAATTAGTAAAACCTAAAGTGGAAGAATAATAATCAGTGTAGCATTGTCACTGACAGTATTGTTTTTTAAGTTTTCAGGATATTCTTGAACTTTCATTCTGAGAAGTGAACAGCTTTGTCAATATGAATTCTATTACTGCTATACTGTTTCTAATACATATTTTAGCAGCAAAATGTCTTTGTACCACTAAACAACACCTACTTGCAAGTGAAAAGGGAACAAAAGTTCATAAAACTGCAATAAAATATTTATTTCTCTTCAGCAATAAGATTAATTTCATCACTTTAGATTTATGGCCCTGAAAATTCTTTGCTGGATACTTAATATATCAAAGTAGGAGGACAAGGAGTCTGAGTTAGGAAATGCTTTGTGAAACTTGTGATTTACTGAAAAGAACAGATCTAGGTTTTTTCATAGAGCTTAATAAAACAGCAGCAAATTGAATTAGATTGGCATAAAGTTTAATTGCCTGACAAAAATTTGATAGCTCTATTGTGTTGCAGTTTATGTATAACATGCATCAGGGTTGGTCTTTTTCTAGTCTGATAAGGGAGCAGGTTCTGCTTTGCAAAAAGGGAAACTTTTATTTGCTTACAGGCTTTATAAAGGTGAAAACACATGTAATTACATTTTCATTTCATTCCTCTCAACTGCTTTTGAGAGTTTATGTTTGGGAAAAATCACGTTTATGATAATATAGACAGACAAGAATGAATCTTCATCTGCTTTCACAAGTCGTCTTCACTGTAAGTCAAAACAACTAAAAGGATTGCTCAAAAAACATCAAACAGATCAGAAGAAATTTAATTTCAGATTATTGTTTTAATTTATGTTATAGTATGGGTTCATAATCAAGTATAAACTAAAATACTGTATTCCAATGCATTATGTGATGACATTTAAGTACTCCAGTTGGTACTGTAGAAAAGTACAAAAGTGAATATATCACCCTTATTTGATATTTCAACATTTTGTAAAGTTATAATTCACAAAATGAAAAAAGGTTTGGTTTGTTTTGTTTTTGTTTTTTTTAACGTAATGATGTGGAAAGAATCAAAGCTATTGGTGACAAAATTTTTCCTCACAATTCCTCAAATTTTATTTTTTTAAACCTAAAATAATCTAGAAGAAATAAAACATAACACAAAACAAATAATCTTCAATCTTCCTTTTCTGCATTTAGAAGTGTTGCTATAGAAATTACTTTGTCTTTTGACTGAAGTATTAGACTTTTCCTAACAAGAGCACTCAACCAGTACTGAGACCATATACTTTGCCAAAAATCACTAGAAACTTTGCTGTACTGGAGGTTTTGAAGTGCTGCAACTCATCTGTAACTGTGTGTTCAGAAATTATATTGGTACTAGAAAGCTATGCCATGTAATATGCAAAGAGTTAAATTCTGGTCCAGATTAACTCATTGTAAAACTGTTTTTACATATTGTCTCAGTCAATCAGTCGTGCTGTCTCAAAGAGATATACGTAATTACACAGTTATTTTATTGCAAAATACACTGAAACCTGTGTTGCAGTTTCAGGATGTCAGACTCATAGAAAAAACTGTAATACAGTCATTCCTATCAGTTTAATAGTCTGGGACTGTTCTCATTATTCAGACAACTGAAATGCAGTTGCAAAATAGAACTTTTATATAATTGAGTAGAACTAAGTTTTAATACGACTATAAAAGTTCAAAAGTGATGCATGGAAAGTTAGTAATGGCAAATCATATATAAGGACTAAAACATAGTTCTTCAGTACAGTGACTCTGTACCTCCTAAATATTATATTTATTTTTACACATGGTCAAATGATTTGAAGTCATTAGGTCTCATCATCAAAAAAAAAACCTGGTAATATTTTAGTCAGTTCTTCCTTTCAACATTTTTGAGGAATGATACTGTTTTATATTTTTTAATAGGGTTTGAAGCATTTGCAGGTCAAGGGTTACTAAAATGATGGATTCTTTATGACATATTTATTTGTATAATGCCCATAATTTGTACATTAAAATGAAAGAATTAGAAGCATGTAGCCGTAGGGTGCTAGATTAGTAGGAACCTTAAAAGCTTTGTTGTGTTGTTCCCTCCTATAATTATTGAGAAAGCATGCTTAATTAGCATAAAGTGCATTAGTAACAATTAAACAAAGTTGAGGTCAACAAATTAACCTTTTTAAATTTAAATTTGACTTTTTAATTTTAGAGAGTCATCAGCCCAGCAAAAATGCCATTTGATTAAATAGCCTATCTGTTATTGGTGGAATAAAACCATAATCTGTCCCTTCTATGTCAAGCATAATATTAGTTTAGCATAAAACGATCTAACTTCATCAGGAGTGGAGCTCTGGTTATTAAACTGGCAGGGAAAAAAAATAAGTTTGTCTTAATTTCTAAACAAATCTAAAGCTATTAAATTCTGATATTCTGTGCTAAGAAAAACTATTACTCAAATAATATTAAGTGATTCTTCTTGTTGAAATTTTTGTTGAGTGAAATGAAAAATAGGCATCTAAGTACTTATGTCTCTTAAGATCCTATCATGTATAGCAAAATTAAGACCCCATTAAATATTCTTCTTGGACCATAATCTCCTTTTGTAGTGTCTTCCCTAATTGTGAAGAAATTTCTTGAAGGTTAGCAAGTACCATGCCTTTAAATTATTAGTTCATGTCCTAAAACATAGGGCCACATAAATGAAAGTCCATAGCTAATAAAAGGAAAATTAGGGAAAACTAGCAATTGGAGCAGGGACCTTGTTGACAGAGAACACAGAGAAGGCAGAGATACTAAATGTCTTCTGTGCTTCTGTATTCAATGCCAAGGCCAGTCCTTAGGAATCCCTGAGAAGACCAGGGAGAAGGTCTGAAGAAATTAAGGCTTTCCCTTTGTTGAAGAGAACTGAGTTAAAGATTACTTAGATAAACTTGACATCCACAGATCCACGAGTCCTGACAGAATGCACCCATGCGTATTGAGAGACCTGGCAGACGTTATTGCTAGGCCACTTTCAATCATCTTTGAAAGGTCATGGCAATCAGGAGAGGAGCCTGATGAGTGGGAGAAAGAAAATGCCAACCCAGTTTTCAAAAAGGGCAGGGAAGAAGACCGTGAAATCTACAGGCCATTCAGCCTTACCTCAATCCCTAGAAAGGTGATGGAAAAGCACATCCTGGAGGCCATCCCTAAGCACGTAGAAGGCAAGAAGCTGATAGGATTCACCAAAGGGAATTATGCATAACCAACCTGATTGACTTCTGCAATGGGAAAACTGGATAGATAGGGGAAGAGCAGTGGATGTTGTCTACTTGGACTTCGGCAAGTCTTTCAACTCTGTCTCTCATGACATCCTCATAGGCAATCTCAGGAAGTGCAGGTTGGACAACTGAATGGTGAAGTCGACTAAGAACTGGCTGAATGGTAGGCCTGAGGGTTGTGATCAGTGGAACAGAGTCTAATTGAAAACCTATAGCCAGTGGTGTCCCCAAGGGTCAATACTGGGTCCAGTGTTATGTAACTTAATCATCAGTGACTTGGATGAAGGGACAGAATGTACCCTCAGGAAGTTTGCTGATGATTCAAAACTGGGAGGAGTGGGTGATAGACACAGATAGTGTTGTGCTGTCATTCAGAAGGATCTAGACAGGCTGGAGAGATGGGCAGAGAGGGACTTTTTTAAATTTAACAAAGACAAGCGCAGGGTCTTGCACCTGGGGTGGAATAACCCCATGCACCAACACAGGTTGGAGGCTGACCTGATGGAAAGTAGCTTTGCAGAGAAGGACTTGGGGATTCTAGTGGACAACAAGTTTTCCATGAGCCAGAAGTCTGCTCTTGTGGCCAAGAAAGCCAAAGGTATTTTGGGCTGTACTAGGAAGAGCAGTGCCAGCAAGATAAGGGAGATAATCTTCCCTCTACTAAGCTCTGGTGAGGCCTCACTGGAGTACTTGGGTGCAGATCTAGGCTCCCCAGAGCAAGAGGGACAAGGATGTACAGGAACAAGTCCAGTGAAGGGCTACTAGAGTGATTAAGGGTCTAAACAACCTGTCCTATGATGGAAGGCTGTGGGAGCTGGGCCTGTTCATCCTGGAGAAACGAAGGCTCAGAGAGGGAAGAGATCACTGTGTTTATCTGAAGGGAGGGTGTCAAGAGTATGGGACCAGACTGTTTTCGATGGTACCAGCCACAGGATGAGAGGCAATGTGCATAAGCTAAAACACAAGAAGTTGCACGTGAGCATGAGGAAGAACTTTACTGTGAGGATGACTGAGAACTGGAATAGGTTGCCCAGAGAGTTTTTTGAGTCTCCTTCCCTGGAGATATTCAAGAGCCATCTGGACACAATCCTGAGCAATGTGCTGCAGTTGACCTTGCTTGTGAAGAGAGGTTGGACTAGATGACATCCTGTGATCCCTTCCAACCTCAGCCATCCTGTGATTCTGTGACTATAACAGACAATAAGTGTACTTTACAATATACACACCACTTAGGAAATCTTTTGTAGCAATGTTTTTAGTGGATGATTGGAACTATGATAAAAATGAGAGAAAGCAATTGATTGCACAAAAATATAATACTCCACTCCAACAAGGGAGATGCTGAGATAGGATTACTGATAAAGGTGCATCTAGCAAGGAAAAAAGTCAACAGAAGAAACACGGCTTTAGCTGATGTACAGATGAATCTTACAAAGAGATGAGGTGGTGCTTTTTATTTTTTTTCAATTAATATTCTCCAGCAAGTTCTTCAAAGCAGAAGTTGTCTCAGAGTATTTTAGGCACAGTTACTTCAGCCACAGGGCTGGAATTCCTGGTCTTCTACCAGCAGAATAGAAGTGAAGATGAATGAGAAACCTGATGGGGTCACTGAGGCATGGGGTCACAGTAGCTTTATCAGTCAAAAGTACTACCAAATATGTTTGTACCAAAACAGGTTTTCCACAAAATGGACATACTTCTTATAAGTTTTCTCAGATACATATTATCTGGGAACAAGTGAGTCCACAGCAGTATTTCATTTTTTTTTTTTTCAAATTAATTTTCTTGTATGTCATCTGGGCAGACAGAACTTGGCTGTAGTATAATTCTTTATCATTACAGTGGTATCTTAGGAACTATAGTGTCTACTTTTTCTCTAAAATCTAAACTCATTCTTCATTGCATGTCTCTCATCATAAAACACAGCATCCCCTCTGGATGTAGCTGCTCACACAGGCACTGAAATGTCATCATTCAGCATTTTAAAATCAAATTCTTATTCTGGGGATACTTTCCAACATTTTCATACCTCTCTTGATTAAAAAACCAAACCAAAACAAAACTCTACCTGCATGTGTACTTGAATTCCTTATGGACTGGATAATCCAGCATCTAAAAGAAATTGCATCAGGTAGCATTACAAATAACAGGGTAATATTAAGTAATTGAATACACAGTGGAAGACGTCAGGTGTGTTTAGCCATAGCATTTCACTGTGATGGAAAATTCACCTGAATTATCTCAAACTTCTCAAAATGTTGGAAAAGTTAAGAATAAACATTGGCAGCATGATAGATTAGATAATTAAAAGGTCTTTTTTGTCACTAATTTTTCAGTAGCAGACAATGAGTATAATAAAATCTGTCTGTTTATAACTTCTTACCTTGCCTATTTCAATCATTTATATGACAGTTCTTATCTCCTTATATAATAGCTCTTCTGTGGATTTTTTATTTAAATCATTTCCAGCTGAAAGGTGACCAGAGATATCAATATGAATAATTGATAAAGTGTTCATTTTAAGAACTGAAGCATTTTTTTTTAATAAAGACAAATAAAATGTTGATGTAGAATTACCACTGAACAATTAAGATTTCTATAGTAATAATTTTTTTTTATTAAAGTGACTCACTTTTAGTTTAAAATTATCTTTGTTTGCCAAACATTGACTCTTTTTTTTTCCAACATGTTTAACACAAACTGTCGTCATTATCCTGCTTTAAGTCTGATAAGAGTTAAAAAATAAGCCCTTGCTGAGAAAACTGGCTCAGCAGTTTGTGGGTTACAAATATTGCAATTTTAAAGCAGCTATACTAAGAAAAACGCATGTTAGATATTCATACCTTAACCTTTGCTCTGACATAATTTTTTGTAAAGCTGTATTTTTGCATGGAAAGTCAAAAGAATATGTTGAAACAGAAGCAACCTTAGTTTGTTGTTTGACTCAGAGAATTGTTTGACTTAGCAATGGATTAAATATTTTCTGATGAACTAAAATTATTATTACAATAGTGGAATAGTGTTAAAGGAGATTTAACAACCCAAATACTGTATTTCATAACATTCATTAGAAGAATGTCTGTTGCCATCTTTTTGGTTTAGATAACAAAGGATTTTGATAAAGCAGTCTATTTATTCGTTTTGAAAATCACTCTGGCCATTCCCTGGACTCTCTGGTCACATGACCTGGTATGGTTCATCCTGTACAAAATACTTCAATTTGCAAAGAGTCTGAACATCCTAACACTTCATATGCAATTATTTAATAACCCTGAAGCACCATAATCTCCAAGCTTTTCATTATCAAGCTATGAGGCAACATCAGTTCCACTTTGTCTTTGACTTGTCATTTGGTCTTGCAAATGTTTTTTGAATGGAAGTACTGCCCCATAAATGTGAGGGAGTTTTTTGAAATACTTTTTTTTTTTTTTTTTATCATGACATCAGATTCATAGCATGGAAGGATGTAAAGTAATTTATTGGTTAGTGGGAAACAAAAGTTTTCAGTTAACACATTTTGAGCCATTTATGTAGCACCTGAAGCAACTTCGTGCAAGGTTGTGTCAGAATGGCAAGACAAAGACATCTTTGAATTTGCCTCTTGAAAGCTGGTGTAGAAGTGTGTGACCAATTCAGTCCACTGGATGGTCAAAGAACTGCTGACTGGATTTTCCAATGAAAAGTAGGCCTCAATAGTCTGCTGGCCTGTAGCACACCTACCTAGTTACAATGAAATCACATCCTTATTGAGCCAGTCTGAAGATAGGAGTAGCTAAGTTGCATGACTAACAACTTTGTTTCTGTAAATATAATTTATGGTAATTGAGCCAGATCATAAAATTAATCATATTAAAAAGAAAGAAGATTTATAATTATGCAAATCCTTTCACTGAGAAAATGATGTAATCAGTAATAATAATTTGAGGACATTTTCTGCCCACTGAACACTAAGTGCATGTTCACGGCAGCCACATTGAGAAAACCAATTGGAAGACTTCCAAATAGCCTCTTATGGTCTGTCATATCACTAATCCACAAATTAAATCACTGCTGAAGTGAAATGTGATATGATTTTTCAGAACAACTTCAAAGACAGCAACAGCCAATTGTGTCTGTGATTTACACATCAAAGTGGTAATAATAAAAATACTTAGTTGTACATAGCACTTTGATCCTTAGATCATGATGCACTTGTCAAAGGTGGATAAGTATTATTATTCCCATTTTACTGATGAGGATACCGATTTCCTCAAGGTGCTTAACAAAATAAAGTAAAACTGAGAATTAAACCTCTGTTTTCCCTCCACTCTATTTCAGTTGACAAACTTATGCAGCAAAAAGTATCCACTGTGCAGAAATGACATTCCAATCTGAAAAACTGGGGAGCTGATCTTAGGGCTCTGCAATCAGTCCAAGTCTTCATACAGCATTCTTTTGGCCAAAATGCTGACGTATCACAGACAGGGGTGACCCTGCCATGCTTTTTCTCTTCCTTGCTTCCTGTCACCATTTCACTACCTACTTCCACATTTTCTTAGATTTCTGCATTTTTATGATTGCAATTACCTTCAGTTGAGCAAGGCGATGTGATGATAACTTAGTTCTCAGACTGCAAAAAACTTTCCTACCAATAGTTTGAATAGGTAAAGAAAGAACGCTATGAGCAGCTGGTTAGGGAAGAGGCAGCAAGGTTACCAATAATAGTGCACACAGCTAACACCAACAGTTGGGAGGGAATGGTGGGAAAAGGTGTTACATGTGGGTGAGTAACATGGGGTTCTAGTTCATAGCCTTGACAGAAAATAATTCTGGAGGAGATTAAAGAGGGGTGAATAGAGTGAAACAAGCCTTCAGATAAAAAGAATTGAAAACCCAAGTGAGAGATTCAAAGTGAGAGAATTTACAAATTGAATGGGAAAAAAAAAAATAAAAATTAGCATAATAAGAGGGAAAGAAATAGCAGAAAGGAAAGGCATGAGCAAGAATAAGGGAAAGAAAACGTATAAAAATAAGACTTTAATTTCTGACTTAAATCCGAAAATTATGAAGACTTGTTAGCATTTAGCACTTGACAAAATAGTTTTCCTGTCTGAATACAGACTTTATGCAATATCCAATAAAAACCACTCTTTTTTGACCATGCTAAACTTCTAAACTCTTTACAAGGATTCAACAGCACCACATTTTATCTTGAGGTCCATATAATCCTACTGGTTTGAGACCAACAGTCTTTACCAAATTGATCTGAAAATAATAATTTTTTATAAAACCTATGTGATTTATACCACGTTTTTCAGTTATTCCTATGTCCTTTGTCAAAAAGGTCTTTCTGGGCATTCTCATCACCAGAATTTACTCCCAGGATTCCTGTGGGATGTACCTAGACATTACTTAAAGAAGACACATTGGTAGTTGATTAATAAAAAGGCTTGAAAAACATCCTTAGAATCATTTTATTCCTTTAGAATTAGTTTTAGGTCAGGGATTCAGGACCATGAATAAAAATTTCTGTGAAAGAATTATATTTGCAATTCTAGATTAAAGAGTCAAAA
The DNA here is from genome assembly GCA_009867235.2 of Psittacus erithacus. Classification (NCBI taxonomy): domain Eukaryota; kingdom Metazoa; phylum Chordata; class Aves; order Psittaciformes; family Psittacidae; genus Psittacus; species Psittacus erithacus. The sequence continues at coordinate 10,089 of WYDI02011989.1, forward strand.
TAGAATTTTTAGAAAGGAAGTTTAATATTTTTATTTTGCATGCTGTTGCATGATTAATATTCCAGTGTAAGATATTTACAAATAAACTATAAGAAAACTGTTACTGCAACTATTTAAGAGATTTTTTCTTAGACTTTAAAACAGAGTGTAACTTATTTATACATGTGATGACCCTTTTTACAGCTTGTTCTCTTGGAGAAATTAGTAACGCGCAGCAATACATAAAGCAGCGTTTGTTTTGTTTAGCTGATGCAGTAGACCTTTTTCAAAAGACTTCAGAGCTCCAACGTCTAATTTATTTGGTTATAGACGATGATGTGTATGTTTCTAGAAAATTGTATTATCTTTATGCTCTATTTCTGTGCAAGATTTAAATGGAACTTCAAAACATGTCAAAATACCATACCATTGTACATATTTTTCACTCAGAAATTGAGGCCAAATCAAGCTAAAAACCGGTGGGAAACTTTTAGGAACATCAAATAATACAAACTATTCTGCAAAGTTTCCTAACCGCAATTAAGTAGTTGTCATTACAGAAAAGACTACTTTTAGCCTAAGCCCTCAATGTAAAGAAAACTTGTGGTTTAGTTTGTTGCCGTTGCTCCTCATTCTGTCACTGGGCACCACTGGAAAGCATCTGGCATCATCCTTTTGGCACCTGCCTTTGAGATATTGATATGCATTAATGAGATCCCTTCTCAGGTTTCTCTTCTCTAGACAGAACAGGCTCAGCTCCCACAGTCTCTCCTCGTAAGAGAGGTGCTCCAGACCCTTGATCAGTCTTGTGGGCTCCACTGTACCCTCTCCCAGTAGCTCCTTGTCTTGTACTGAGGAGCCTAGCATAGGACACAGTACTCCAGATATGGCTTCACCAAGGTTGAGTAGAGGGAAAGCATCACCTCTCTTGACCTGCTGACCACAGTCCTCCTGGTGCATCCCAGGATGCTATTTGCCCTCCTAGTCGCAAGGTACATGGTCAACTTGTCATCTACCAATACTCCCAGGTCTTTCTCAGCTGAACTGCACACTAGGAGGTCAGCCTCCAACCTGTGCTGGCACCTGGGGTTCTTCCTGCCCAGGTGCAGTACCCTGCACTTGCCCTTATTGAACCTCATTAAGTTTCTTTCCAACCAATTCTCCAGCCTATCAAGGTCCTGCTTGAATGGCAGCACAGCCTTCAGGTGTATCAGCTGCTGTCCCAAGCTTCATGTCATCAGCATACTTGCTGAAAGTGAGCTCTATTCCTTCATCCAGGTCTTTGATAAACAGTTGAATAAGACTGGATCCAGTATTGATTCTTGGAGAACACTACTGACTAAAAGCCTTCAACTGGATTCTGCTCCATTGATCACGACCCTCTGAAGTCTGCCAATCAGGTGTTTTTTGATCAATCTCACTGTGCATTCATCTAACCCATGTTTCCTAAAATTACCTATGAGGATGTTGTGGAAGACAGTGTTGAAAGCCTTGCTGAAGTTGAGGTAGATGACATCGACTGCTTTCCCTTCCTTGACCCATTGTCAAGGGATGACCCATGTCATCAAAGAAGGCTATCAGTTTGGTTAAGCAAGATTTACCCTTGGTGAATCTATACTGACTATTCCTGGTGACCTTTTTCTCTTCTACACGTTTGATGCTGACCTCCAGAATGACCTGTTCCATCACCTTTCCAGGGATGGTGGCAATGCTGACTGGCCAGTAGTTTCCTGGGTCCTCCGTCTTGTCCTTTTTGATGGGAGTAACACTGGCCTTTCTCCAGTCACTGGGCACCTTTCCCATTCTCCATGATTTTTCAAAGATGATAGAGAGTGGCAGAGCTACACTTGCCAGCTCCCTCAGCATCGTAGGTAGTCTGTCTAGCCTGTCCCTAACCCAACCCAGGAAGGACCTTATCACTCACTACAACAACCTGAAAGGAGAATGGAACAAGGAGGTGCCTGGTCTCTTCTTCCACGTAACAAATGATAAGAGGAAATGGCCTCAAGCTGCGACAGGGGAGGTTTAGACTGGATATTAGGAAAAATTTCTTCACTGAATGGGTGATCAGGCATTGGAGCAGGCTTTCCAGGGAAGTGGTGGAATCACCATCCTTGGAAGTGTTCAAAAACTGTGTAGATGAGGTCCTTAGCAGCATGGTTTAAATCCCAGGCAGTGCTGGGGTAATGGTTGGACTTGATTATCTTAAAGGTCTTTTCCAACCTACTTGATTCTATGATTTTGTGGTTCTAGGAAGCCCCTTTCAGTACTGATCACCTTCTCAGTAAAAAAAACTTTTCCTAATTACTGGATCCCAAAGAGTTCAGCAGCTCCCTTTTCATGTCCTCTTCTTAGGAAGTTGAAGAGAGTAATGAGGTTGCCCCCCCAGCCTCCTTTCTCTCCAACCTAAACAAACCCAGAACCCTCAGTCACTCCATACAGTCACACTGTTACCAGCTTTGTTGTCTTCCTCTGGATGCACTCAATAACCTCAACATCCTTTTTAAACTGTGAGGCCCAGCACTGCACACAGTGCTCAAGGTGAGGTAACAGCGCCACTAAATAGAGAAGATAATCACCTCCTTTGATCAGCTGGTGATGCTGTGTTTGATGCATCTTATCTGGTCTTCTGTAAAGCCTCTTTCTAAAAGAGACAGATATGGATTTGATGGGTGGAATGTTCGGTGGATGAGGAATTGGATGAATGGTAGCATCCAGAGGGTAGTCACAGAAGCAAGAGTTTCCTATGTGAGACATATATCTGCTATATAGTTTAGTATTTGTTTTGTCCAAATGTTTCTTTTTACTCCTACTACATATGATGTATTGTAAGTCTCTCATGAGCTAGCTCGAAATTGCTAGAGTCAAAACCCTGGAGAAATGCAAGCATTATAAATAGAGTCCACCAGCTTCCCCCTTAAATAAGAAATTCAGCTATCAATAAACAGATGTATCTATCTCTCTCTCTCAAAGCAAGTTTGTTTAGTGCAGATATGCTTTCTAACCCAGTAAACAGGCAGATGGTGATAGAGCTGACACAGTTTAGTGCACTGTTACAAGCATTCTTACTGTATAGTGAGGACAGGAACTAAGGCCTGGAGAAATGGAAAATTCCTGAATAAGTTATCATGCAAATTCCAAACCCATGTCTTTGGTCTTCCTTCATCTGAACCCAGAAAAGAGGCATTACCACTAAAATCCAGTAGTGCCCAAGTAAAGCACTCAGCTGGATTCCAAATAGCATAGTAAGTTATATTTCATCCTTTTTTTTTTTTAAAAATCCATTTTAATATCTTCACTTCTTCACTACTGTTACTCATTTTAGATCACTTTTCCTCTAGTTACCAGCTGTAATAAGCTAGATTCAAGTCTTAGCAGCAAGTGTATGATTTTGTTCTGTGGAAATGTCAGGGATTTGCAGGGTCAGGGGTTCCCTGGAGTAGCACAAGTTGCTGTCCCATGCTCCCCACCAACACTTTCCTGTTAGACTCCTGACTTCTCCCACATGTTACAGTTTCATATTGTCAAGAACTGTGCCGAGCATCTGCCCAAAAGTCCCATGCCTCTTACTACTATTATCCTATTTCCTCCATAACACAACCTGCAATTTAATTCTTTGTAGCTGACATACTGTTATCAAGTGTCAATGACATTAACACACATGCATATGTGCATGCACATATACAGGGTTCTTCATATTTATTCAAAAGCATTTTGAATGAAAGCCTCTGAAGGGGGACAAAAATAACCAAGCAAAACTTCAAAACTCTTAGAGAGATGCTATCTGAAGATTATCCGAGTTGTATAAGGCAAAGCAGAGGACCATAGAGGTAAGGGGCAGAAGTCTTGAAACTTTCCAAGTTTGCAAAGTTAAAACTAGCTGCGAAAATAAGATTGCCTCTTTCCTGTGTGTTTCTTTAGTAGCAAAAAATGCCATAATAAAGTATTTTCATAATGTCACTATTTTTCTTCTACTTATTATATGCACTGTTGCAGTGTCCTGAAAACTGTAACACTCTTGGGAAAAAAACCCCAACAAAATAACCTAACATCAAAAAAGCCCTAGACAATAAGAAAAATGTGAGTCAGAAAAAGTTTTTGTATCTCTCTGGTTTTCTGGTTTTGACAGAAGGACCTTCTTCTCTCCCTTAGGCAAAACTGTTAGAAAATATATATATATGTGTGTATATATATATATATATATATGTAAAAGCATATCCTGTCATTGTAACTTATTTCCCCCAGGTCCACTGTCACAATTCCCTGTTCTATGCCCCCATTATGCTGTTATTACAAGGTGCTGCCCTGACCTGGTACATGGAGTTTGATGGTATTAACAAGAGATTTTTTTCCTATCCAAGAACAGCATGTTGCCAGAATGCAAGTCTGTAGCATCTTTTTATTAGAGAATTGTTCGTTTATAAAATAAGTAAATTGAGAAAAAACCACAAGAGTTCCATATTTTCTACAGTTTCTTAGATACTCTCACATTAGTAATTAACTAATGTAATTTATGATTTATAAAAGTTTTTCACATTGGTTAAGAAATTCTTTGAAACAGACCACACTTGTGAATGGGCTGCTACATGCAGAATTCTTCAAGAATCTTAGGACAAATTTTATCTTTCCTAAATTTTTCAGTAATGAGCTCACAAATGAAAAAAAAAAGAAGTCATTCATTGCTAAAGAAATTCATTTATGACATTCAACTGGGCAGAAATGCCAAGAATAGAGACTGAATATTGTAAGGGAAGAGCTGAATGATTCTAAGAGTTGGAGAAGTATGTTGGCAGTGTCATAGGTGTGGAAAAGGTATCTGTATATTAATTATTCATGATCTGCAGGTTGCCAGCTTGTGGGGAATAAAGATATGGACTCCCGCAGAGTTTCATGTCAAAAACTTCTTTACTGCTGGAGATTTCTTTTCTATCCACCCCCTTCTGGTTCGTTCCACTGTTTATATAGACTACACCTTTTGTTCTCACGCTACTAACAGGATTGGCTGGATTCGAACATTGCCACCATCTGATTGGCTGCTATGTGTAACCCTCTGGGTGGTCAATCCCTTCTATGTTCAGGTCTAGCCCAGGATGCTCTGGCCGATTCCAGGATGTTCTGGCCTAGCCCAAAACCCTTTACACCAACACCAGCTATGCAGTAATAGTTTGATTTCCCTACACGTAATGTGTGGGCAAATCATGAGCACAGAGAGAGAAATATTATTGGCATTGCACTGTGCATGCTAATCCCCCATCTATAATTTTGTGCAATTCACACTAATGAGATGATCAGAGGAATGGAGAGGAGATGAAATAGAAAAGATACAGGAGTCTAAATATTTCCATGACTAGTGGTGGATATGGAAAAGAGGTCTTTTTTGACTACAGAAGGAAAGATATTACAAAACAGCCTTTCTGTGGAAAACTTTACTAATTCTGAGATATTTGTGAGATCTCCTAATAAAATGGTTGCATGTGAAATGAGAAGACTGGTACCAGTGATGCAGGAGTGTCGTTTCCAAGCCCATTCTGTAGAAATGGCTGCACATTCTTGGCCGATCTGAAACTCATGGGCTCAGAGATTTATCACTGTAAAGACACAAGTTCATAGATAATGGAAAGCAAAGCCCAAACAATTGTAAAGAACTCTCCCTTTCCCCACCCAAACCTACACATAATTTACCTTGGAATTTGTGGGTTTACAGATAATTACTGGCATGCATGCCATCACTGAATTATTAGACAGCCATAATTACCTAGTCTCTGTCTTTTTCCATTTCATTCTATTTTGTTATTTTCTTTCTTCTCGCCATTGCATGAAATCAGATTGGAAACACCTTGGGACAGAAGCCATTTCTGGTTTTTTGCGCAACATTCATCTTATCTGTACTTGAAGCACCCAGGACATTTTTGAACTTCATAAAATAATAAAATTGAGAAGGAAATATCATAAAAACAGTATCTCCTGTGAACTCTCTGGCATTTCTATTACTGTTTATGTCCAGAAATACCATGAGAAGAGCCTCTTTTATGTTATCAGTGTTTACTGTTAACAGTCCCAGCTGAGAAAGTAGTGAAACATAATATATTCAAATATTTTCAAAAAACTTGACAAAAAAAAAAAAACAACAGCCTAGAGCATGCTCCTAGATTTGGTAAAAATTCAGAGGCTTCTTCTCTTTCCTTGGGAAACACACTTCACAAGTAGGGATTCTTCACAGGAAAAGGAATTTCTGAGAATAAAGGGTCTTCATAGTTGCAAAAACCTTGCAGTTCCTGTGCTGTACTTTAAAGCCCCTCGTAGCCTTTTTCTATGAGCTTTAAGTAAGATATCCTGTTTACTATGACCATTAAAACCATAAGTTTTTTAAAGCAGCTGCATTACAACATAAACTCAACAGGTCACATGTCACCTTTTATAAAAACACTACATCATGGACTATTAAAGGGAATGAGTCTGTGCCTCAAACCAGCCATGGTTTTCCTAAGATACCAGTGGATACCCTGAGTAGTAGGAGAATTATTCTTCCACAGCTTTTAAAGTATCTGGTAGAAAGATGCTTCTCCTTTCTTTTTGATTTATTTTTATTTCAGAAGTAATATGTAGTGAATACTGTCGGCAGTGGATGCAGCTCAAGGGTGAACAGAGTTCTTCCCAGCACTTCCATAATTACAACCATGACACTCAGTTCCAGAGTGCTCTTAAGCCTAACTCAGGGCTGATATTTGTAATCATGCCTTCAGAACGTATATAATGGAGGCATATGTAAGGTGGATTTTTTCAGTCCTAATATGTCCTCTTGTCTTGTGCACAGACCATGTCATGAAACATTTCTTCCTCTCTCTTGGGTTATCTGGCCATCAGCTGAGTGCTGGTTTTGCATCTAAACCCCTCAGCATCTCCCAAGTTCCACCATCTGGGTCATAGTTTAGCAGCTAGAAAGCTCCTGAACTGTGGTGGAACTTCATGAATTGTTACTTGTTTTCAGGGTGATTGGAAGACAGTAGGTATAAGAGGAGGAGAAATGAACCTGGATAACTAGAGACACATGGGAGAAATGGCAGTGAATACAGTGTTGACTTTAACATTTCCTGTTGCATTGCATAATTAGGAGCACAAGCTGCAGTTTTACCTGCAACTTTTTATAGTGTGTGCTTATGCAGTAACTGCTACTCAGGATGTCTTGATAAGTTAGCTTCACTGTTGTAAATCTTAACTAACCAAGTTTTAGGTAGATACTTTTAGCTTCTTTTGAGTGGAAGAGTATTTCTGTGTTTAGATGTACTGAGTAGGGAGACCTGATAAAGTTTGCATTCAGAATTTTGACTATAAAGCCCTGTAACCTGCCTGCGGAAGATAGATTCAACAAAGAGTAAATATTAGACAGTTAGCATTCTCTTACTGAATATGATCAGGATAGCACATAAGGCTGTTGTTGGAAAGCAGGGTTAATCTGTGTTTTGCAACTGCTAATGATGCAGATCAACTGCTTGTTTTTGAAAAGGTAAGAAGTGGAAGTAATACAGCAAGAGCTGTTAAACATTGATGGGCAACTACAAGCAATATAATGATTAAGAATACAGAAGTTTTCTCTTCGTGTGATCTTTCAGAGGCCTGTCCATAGCAGGCCGTTTGAATAGGTACTATTCACTAGGTACTAGTCACAACTTAGAGTGAAACCCTGTGACTCATATTGTAAGGTTAGAAGTAATCCATATAAATGTGTGAGTGTGTATTCTTATCTGTTGCAGACATGTTAGCCCTTTAATTTTACTATTTTTCCTGTATTAACAGAGAAATAATATAACTTAAGTCATCATAGATAATTTTTATTACTTTCTGGTCTGCAAATAAAATAGATTGTATATTGTTGTCTGCAGCTGTGTGTGTACACATCTAAGCACACATATACAGAATCTCAGAAAGATATATGCACACACTCTGGTATGGCTGATTTTTCATTATGGAATACCTGATATTCTATTAAATTATTGAAGACCGTCCTGTTATATTTATTACAGAGGTCACTGATATTACTTCCAATTGTCAAATTTTGGTTTCCTGTTGTTGATTTTCATGCATGAGAAACACACAGCCGCTGTACTGATGCTACAGCTCCATCAATCTCTCTAGGCTGCTTCGACCTCAGGATATGTAAGGGTAGTGGATAAATTGGAAGATCAATGCCTTGTCCCTCCTGCTGTGCCAGCTGCTATTGAGAAATTAATATGAGGAGCACTATAAATAAAAGATAAAAGATGATGTGGCTTACAGTGTAAAATATTAAGGTTGGACACAATATGTTTCATGAATCTAAAACCAAAAGATGAGAAAATTAACCCTGTAAGAGTATCTATAGCATTTGTGGGTATGTGGAAAAGAAAAGAAAATTTTTCTTTAATAACTCTTAAAAAAAGCATGGAAATTTATCAGAACTGATCACAACATTGAATGTTGTAGGAAATAATCTTTAGCCATAGTCTAGTTTATTAGAAAGAGATAGTGAAGTTGTACACTACTACGTGTTCAGTAACATAATTCTGAGAAAGCAGATGACTGCTGTATTTAATAATGATGTGCAGAATTTTTCCAGGGATGAGTTTTAAAGCATATGCATTTACGGACCTAATATACATTAGTTTCAATAGGTGCTGAGCATCTAGAAGAAACCTCACAAAAACAAACTGGAATTTTACTGGAGAAAGCAGTTCAGACCATTTGCAGGATGGGGCGTGAAATGTGAGCACTTCAGTTGTAGAGGAAGTTACTGGAAATTAAAGGGGTCTTTGCTCTTAGGCATCAACCCCCAAAAGTAGTTCAGTGACTGACACACTGGATCAAGCTGGGTGGTTAAATATCCTAGAGAAGCTGGGCCCAGTTTCCCCACAATGTGGATTAGGAGTTCAAATTTGGTTTCAGCTTCCAGAGCCATGGTCTAAGCTTTAATCTTCTTCCTCCTTTCATTAAAATAACTTCTTCACAACAAAACAAATCATATTTACAATACTTCTTTACAGTGTGAAGGAAAAGTCTATGGCTCAGATAAATCCCATCTAATCTAGGCACCTAACAGAAGTGACTAATATTGAACATAACTTCCCTTTAGCTAGATGACAGATGGGACTTCTCTTTGTAAATACTAGAGATTTGGATAGGGAAATTAAAATCTTAGGTGGTTAGAATCTCCACTGCAGCTGTCTTTCTCGTCAGAGTAGTTAGAGTACATGGGGCAATCCCACTTATTACGTAAGCATCCAGTCAAATGAGAGACATATGTGTCCCCTAAAAGGCTGCCTGCTAAGAAGCACTTTCAAATTCAGGTGTTCTTGGTGTGTTCTTGTAAGTTCCCTCACTATTCAGAGTAATTTAATTTCCCAAGAACACTTAAGCTTGTCAATTCCTTGAGTTATAAAAAAGTAATTTAATTCACTAAATGATGAGTAAAACTCCACAAAAATTCCTGAAGTAGTTCAGGGATTTAAACTCCACTTTACTCAGAGTTTCACCTTTGTGTTGTCTTCAATTGTGTTCTCAAAAGGAAATGAGTAGGATGGAATTCTGATTTATATTCTGACCTTTTTTATGTTTTCATTTAAACTGCTTAGGTTACAATAATTTCCTTCTGAGTCAAATTCTTTTCACATAACTAAACATAGCCCATGTGGGATGTGGTCTGACTTCAACAAAGCATTTTTTGTTCTTCTGAAGCAAAAAACGAACTTCAGTGAACTGCAACATCATACTGTGATTCCCTGGATCATGCAATAACCAGAACATTGCACATGAATTTTAAGAATAACTAATTCTCAAGTCTGTCTTTCCTATGTTCATACAGGGATGCCCAGAGCTGCCCAAGACAAAGCTGCATGCATCAAGACAAAAAAGAGCACCTGAATATGTTTGTTATTGATTGGATTAATGATTTCCTTAAATACGCAAGACACTTGTATGGTGGAGTATTCACTGGGACCAGATTGCCTTTGGTGAATGCAGAATGAGTGGAAAGTAATAAGGACTGTCTAGGCCTCTGCTCTTCAAATCACTTGAATGTGGAAGTGTCTGAATAAATTGCATCCATGGTGGAGTAGTCAAATTCTTCTTTATTATCATGTGCATTCATGTAACCATCCTCAGGCTGGGGCTAAGTTCAGTGTGGCGTACCATTGCATCTACCCCAGCTCATGCCTAGACTACCAGGCTACCATTCAGACTGCAGTTTAGAACCATGTCAGTGGTTCTAAACTGCAGTCTGAATGATGCATAAAATGACTAGCAGCTAATTAAGCACAAAGAATCCTGTCAGCATGCGTCCATATGAAGTCTCAAAAGACTGCTTGACATGACTTGTTCCATTCTTACTTCTCTTCAGCTGCTACTTGAATTTTTATCTCAGCTGATATCCAAGTTGGGATTCAACAGGTTTTACTTAGCAGACAGATTTAACTTTTCTTTTTTTTAAGAAACTCAGAGTAATGACATTTCAGTCATTTGGTCGTGACTAGAGAATTTCCCATAATATGTATGATCTCAATGGACCATTTTGCCTGAATATCAAATCTGAGGATTTCCCAAGACAAGAAAGCAGGATTAGGCAAGCAAGTTTTGTCCATGTCTAATGCAGTGCCATTAGAAGCTTATACACACAGAGACATTATTTAAATAAAAGTATGACTGAGAAGAAAGATCAGGTTGTATTGAAGTGAAGAGGTAGAAGATTGAAGGAAAATGAAACTTTTAGAGAGTCTTAATAATGTTTTGCTAGGAATTCAGATTTTGAGAATTTATGTAATCCTTGTTTGAGCTTGAAAAAAAGGAAGATATCTCAAAATCTTCGTTCAGGCAATCTTTCTTGTCTATTTGTGTTGGCAGAAGGAAAATTGATTATTCTGTGGCAGTATTACACTAGACAGAACACAGACCTTGATTCACAGCTTTGTCTGGCTGTTATTCAAGAGTTAACATAATAGTAAATGTTCTAACTCTTTAAATAGCAATCGTATTTGATAAGTTGGTCTCTAAGGGCTGCAGGTGAATTTATTGAAAGTTTATTTAAAGACATTTGCTATTCATATTTCCAAACCCATATCTTCCATTTCTAAGTTTCTTCATCACTTGTTTTTTTTTCACAATTCAAAAGTAGTACACAGATTATGTCCCACCTAAAGACAAATTAATGAAACTTATTTCTTATTTATAGCTGCATCCTTCAGTCTGTGAAAAATCTGGCTCTTGTTCACCTTCCTGGAAAGAATTGTCAATGTATGAGGGTTTTTTACTTCCCCTTCTATCTTTTTTCTTTATTTCACATTCTGCACTTTTTCTTAAGGTCCTAAAGTTTGTAATATAAAGGGAAAATATAAAAATTGAAGATCATTGCCTTTTCTCTCCACAGTGACTGCCTTGGTTGAGAAATGAAGATCACCATAAATAAAACATAAAAGATGATATGGCATTTGAAGTAAAGTATTAACACCAGGCAAAAAGTGATGTATCAAAGTCTGACCAAATTAACCTCTTGGGATAGACAGAGGCCTTGTTTATGTTGCATAGGAAAACAAGTAGTGGAGAATTACATCCATGTGTGTTGTGTGCATGGCTATATGCGCACTTGCGTCTGTGGGGAAAGCACAAAATACATACCCATTTCCCTTCTTTCAGTCTGCATCCATCCTATTTTCTCCCCATACACATATAAACCTAATGTATATCTTTGTGACTACACACACATTTGTGAAAGCTTTTATGACATTCATTTGTGACTCGTGTTCCCAGGCACAGTGAAAAGTAAAAAAAAAAAAAAAAAAAAGAAAGTTGTGAAAAAAAAAAAAATTGGAAAGGCACTGCTGCTTATATATTTGCAAACCTGAATATAACATACATAGAAAAGAGGCATAGCATGCTAATATAAGTAAATATATGCAAAAATTAAATGTATATATGTATATCTCAGCACACTACACATTTGCACAAATACATATCCTGTTTGCACGTGCTTATGTGTATCTATATTTCTATCTTATATATTTATGTATGTGTGTATATAGATGTGTTCAAACATAAATAATAAACATATATATATATTTATATATTAACACACAAACACATGCATGTGTGACACAAATCATTCAGAACGCCTGAGAGAAACACTGTATGTTTCCTGTCTTCTTGGTACCTTCAGGTGACACCTGCAAGAGACTTTATGCTGGCATCCCATCTAAGCTGCAGGAGAGTAATCACTTTTCATTCCACACAGGGATGAGAACTTATTATCTTGTTGGCAGGTGCAGCAGCCAGAAGCTACCTTTCAATCAAAACAAAAACCAAAAAACCCAACCCCAAAACCATAGGAAAATATGTTTTCCATTAAAATTTACACCTATCATTTTTTCTAGCTAATCCTTCATTAGATTCATGCTGTTGTAAAGTCCTGCTGGAAACTGTGTGTGTCTTAGGCATTCATCTAAAAAGGGATTATTTAATGAATGTAATTGAAATTGCTAAAAAAAGACTTTAAAAACTGTCTTTTCCTACAAAGGAGACAGATATTGAGACATAACTGTGTTTTTTGACTACCTAAATTTCAAATTTTTTTCTCAAGACAAGTAGTGACATAAAAGAATCAAATAACTCAGACTATGACTATATCTATATCTGACACTTCAGCTGAATCATAGGTAGAGCTGATCTAATCTTACATATGCATTTGAAGTAGAGTAGGAAGCCTTGCTGCAGGAAATGCTAGTAGGTGGGGACTCTCTCCTTGAACTAATTCAGTATCAGGTAGTTATTTGCTAGGTTGAAGTGAAATTTGAAATATGTATCAAATAGCATTTATTTGTAAGCAGTCAGCAGACTATGAACTACATTTTCGCAATGTTAAGCCTCTTGGCTGAGTTTCTGTGTCAAGATCATGTTATGATATTTGACCATCTTTGTGTTTTGAATATACATTATATCCTTTACACTGTTGTATACTGCCCTTTCATGCTATGGTGACTGCAGTTAGCATTTTATTATATTGTTTTCCTTATTTTAATTGCCTGCATCTTGACTAGGGGATGAGAGGAAATTCTCCACTGGTCTGTAATTAGATTAATCTGTTAACAAATTTGAAACACTAGTGCTCTGATTCATATAACTCTATAACCCTTAAGTGAAGTGTAAGGGACATTGGCAAGGGCATGACAATGAAGTACAGATCAATACAGATGAACAATAATCAGAGATATCACATATTTTGTGAACTGTCACTAATTCCAAGTCAAATTCTTTTACATTATTTATAATTTGCAAATACAATAACAAGGTGTTTGGAAAATTGTCTGAGTATAGCTTCAGATTTTCTTGTGCCACTCAAACACATCTTTAAAGGAGAAATGCATCCTGTTGCATCTGAAAATGCAATTCTGTATATAACATTGTATTTCCACACAGTATAATGGCTTGAGAGTCGCTAGACAAATATAATGTCTTCGCAGAGTCATAACTGCATGTCTGTTCACTAATATAGGCAAACAGGGGTGGAGGCAGAGGGAATAACAAGGAAACAGTGTCTTGCATGCCAGTTGTCATCACAAATTACCTACAGTCCTGGAAATATCTAACAACCTTGCTGTACTAGTATCTGTAGGGTAGACTTTGGAGCAAGCCAAATAGAAATATTACCTAGGTATTGAGAGCCTTGAATCACAGAATCATAGAATAGGTTGGAAAAGACCTTAAGATCATCTAGTTCCAACACTCCTGCTGTGGGCAGGGGACACCTCCCCCAAGGCCCTGTCCAACCTAGCCTTGAATACTGCCAGGAATAGAGCATTCACTGCTTCCTTGGGGAACATTTATCAAGCAAGTTTTATAACAATATCCATTTATTTCACTTAAGCTAACATTGATTTCCCTAACAAAAAACTTAGCTCCAAAGTGTGAGAGAAGACAGGCATAGACAGCAATACAGACATTGCAATACATATTCATACTTGCAGAGATTTTAAGTTATCATAAAACCACTGACATCACCACAGGTACACTGACTTTTATCAGTTGAACAACTGGCTTGCAACATGGCTTAATCTACACAGATTTTCATGGCCAACTGCACTTTATCAAAACTACACAATCGATAATTTTCACTGCTTCTTTTCAGATTCTGTATGGTGTAAAGAAGGGTAAACAACATTACAATTGGGTTTTAATTTCTTACTCATCTTTTGATAATCTCAAAAGAATGAAAGGTTAATAAAGTTTAATGTCTTGGCACACTCATACTATAGAACTGCTTTATAAGTTGTGATTTGGCAGTACTCAAGTGTCAACAGTGTTAAAATAAAGTACGTAAAGAGATGGAAGGCATGCCATGTCAGGCCAAAATCTCATATTGTTAACAGTACTACTTACAACATAAAGTATGATGATAAAGTATGGTGAATGGCATGGTGCCCTTGGTAACCTGTATTATAATAATTTTAATGACGTGTAGAATTATTGAATGTTTTAGTGTTAAATAAGACAAAATCTTTTAGTCTCCTTATTTACTCCTCTTTACTGCAGCATACATATTTTTTAGCCTCTTAGTGGAGGAAGGGACCCCTAAACTTCAAAACTGGGTAAGAGATGTTTCTTGCTTTCTTTCCCTATCCTGCCAGAACATCCTGAAACCTATTTCAGCTGTTCAATTCACTATGTAAAAAAAATCCAAAGCACAGGATTCCTTAACCTCCATCAAGGATGAGAGGCGGAAGTAGTGAAAATAAATCCCTCAGAGGTTCTGTAAGATATTGTCACAACATATGACAGCCATTATATCAATGCTGTAAGAACAAGTATGATTTTTAAAATACTTGGGTGTATACTAGTTTTTTTCACACATATCTCATGGACAGCTCAAATGGGTCTCCTACAGCTAAGCCTTATAAACTACTGCCTAATCCAAATGCCTGATTGTGGGGGAATGGAAGCAACATATGTCTGCTGAATCACGCATTCTTTGGAGTGATTCTTCCAAATTACAGGAAGAGAAGCTGGCTGTAGAAGCTCTGGTGTATTTTATCCACATGTAGAAGCAGCTACATCACTATGTACTTACATAGATGGCACATACAAAAGCTGGTTTCTGATATCATTTGCTTATCATGTTGGGTTTTTTTTTCTGTAAATATGCATGCACAAAACATCTGAAGTCACAAACTAGAAACAGGCAGTGTCAGAGAGCAGAAAAGAGACTGATTCTTTTCTGAAACTGAATGTATACCTTCCAAGTAATGAAGGAGAAATGTTTGTCAACTCAAAGGTGAGCATACAGAGCTACTGTTTCAGACCAATCCCTGAGATAAATGCATACATCAGCAATTCAATGCAGATTAGCAAAGACATGTCTGAGAGAGATTAAAAAGTGTAAGTAGTCCTTTTTTGTGAGGGTTTCTATGTATAAGATCTGATGCGCAGAAAAGAATGTTTGGCCTTTGTGGGAAGGCAAAGTGGAAAGATTGTGTCTATGCTGCTAACAGACTTAAATAGATTTGGATAGGTTATTCCTTACCTTCCTTGATAAGGTGCTTTTATCTGTACATATTCTATTTCATAAGTAGCCAACTTTCACTAGAAAAAGTGCTGAAGAATCAGAACTAAAGATCCTTACCCTAGGAAGAATGAAGAGGGTGAATAGAAGGTTGTCCTGCGACTTCCTGTTGCTGCACAATTGCAAAGCCAAAAAGATATTTCGCAGACTCATCTGCTAGCATGATGTTGAAATATAGGACTGAGAGACAAGACTACAAAGGCAGGTTAATAGTAAGAAGAGGAGAAAAAGGCTTTCCCCACAAATTACCGACTTAGCCAAAGAGAAGAATGCCTGAAAATTACACCAGAATTCAGTTAAAATGAATTTCCAGAATAATAAACCAAGGAGAAGATTAGAATGTTCTTTTTCTACTCAGTCGACCAAAGAAGAAGAGGAAAATAATCAGGGAGACTAATTCAGAGAAAGACAGGAAAAGTTACCTCACATCCATTAGGTGAATGGACATAACATTTGGAAGACCACTGATATTTTGAAAGAAGTCCTTTCTGGGGAGCAGTATTGAAATTTGCCTTCACCTGTAAAACAGTACATAAGTGAACAGGTCTTTTAGCCCTACATTAGAAACTTGAGAAATTCCAAAGCAATTGAAGAAGTGTTTTATCTCCAATGATGATTAATGAGCTACATAATACATATGTAACAGTGTTAAGTGTAAATGTATGGATATGTTTTGGGTTGTTCTTTGTTATTTTTTTATTTCAACAAGATGTGGGAGTTGGGACAATACAGAGTAATTTCAATTGTATTTTAACTGCAGTAGAATAGCAAACAGTGTGGGGAGTAAAAATGAATTTGAAGTATGATGAGTAACCAAGTACTTATTTAAAGTAAAAAGGAAGCCTCACTGTTTGCAATATATGATCTTACAGCAGACTATGCAGCATTTGATGAACAACAGAGAATAAGAATTTATGTAGAAAAGATGTACTGTGTATATTTTCATATAAATTCTAGGAATATATTGTCATGATAAGACTATTATTTTCACGCATAGTCCTGCAAATAGATATGATTATTAGACTAGGTATCATGGATTTACAAAAAAACCAAAAAAAACCCCAAACGAACTAAAATTAACAACACCACCAAAGTGCATCCTTACCTTTTTTTTTTCCTATCACCATTTATCACCCTTAATTTAACACTATATTTTTGTTTTATTTTTAATTCAATGTGACATTCTTTGTGTATAGTCTTTTTTCTTGGGTAGAATTTCTAGTGGAATTGATGGGATGTTTGCAAAATTGTTTTTCCTCATTACGGCAATATGAACATAATTGCTAGGTACATGATATTCTCTGATGCATTTGTCACACAAAAGTCCTATTAGAATAAAGAAGAGTTATTACTCCTGTTTCACATGTGGGACAGCTAGGGAAGAGGGTCTTAACCATACACATGCAGGTACTTCAAGACTTGAAGCAAGGCAGCTCCACTTTTGTGAACTACAATTCACTGACTAGGTCACAGACACATTGAGAAGTGTTGTGGTTGAAAATACCTGTTATTGGCAGTTAACATGCTATCCAAACTATGAGCTATATTGCATCTTATCTCCACAAGTGAGCAGGATGAACAAGAGAGGTAAACAGCACTATTCCAGAGAAAGGATGACAGGCCTTCAGTATTCCGTGATTTTGTCTGTGGTTTTCCTTTCCATGAGGTGTTCTCAATGTTAAATGTCTGTTTGGGATCAGAAAATTAAGAGAAAAACTCATGGAAGAAAAATGTATTAAACACAATTGTGCAGAAATACGACACCTCTAATTCAGGTCTCTGCATGATAAATTCCCAGAAGGAAGGAGACTGTTCTAGGGAAGTACCACTGTGTGCTTGACCTCCATTTAAACTCTTCCCCAGGCCTGTCAGGAGTAGGTAGACCTTTGATCTGACCCGGTGCAGGCAATTTTGTGTAAAAATGGAAGAAAAAAATAGGTTGATTGACTTGAAACAGAATGGAAAATGAAAATCAATTCATTCAGGGAGGGCATCACTAGGAACGTACAGGGCTGGAACAAAATTATGAACTGCTGTGATAAAGGGTCTCAGCCTCTCAAAGAAAATATGAAGAAGTGGATAGTGCATTTTCTTTTATTTTTTGACCCTGTCCGCCTCTCAGTTGTGTCTGTTCTTATGCAATGTATATCCATATATGCAAATTATTCATCTAATTTTTGTGTTCACGGTACTAGCAGATGTGCTAAAGGCTGCACTTTTCTGCACCATGATGCAGCATTACTTGCTGTAGTCAGACTGCCTACAAGGAGAATGAAACATTTATCACAGGACAGGCAATTCTTTAAGTTTTAGAGAAGCATGGAACTAGCATTTAAAATACTGCCTTAAGCATTACCACCAAGTTATTCCAGACTTCATAAAAATGACCGTTTATTCCCATGCCAGATCATAATGCTGCTTCCTTCTTTCCTCACAATAAAATATTTTTCACCTAAATAGTGAACTGTATGTCACTAAAACATACATTTGTTTAAATCAGCTAGTGTAATTGCTCCTCTGATAGTAGAGTGGATGCTTTTTAACTTTGTCCCAAAGAAAATAATTTTAACTTAAGAAAGAAATCTGCTTTACTAAATTTTGCAAATGTTCAGTGATCTTTATATGTGTTTCATGTAGATATTCTGGTTTCAGCACTTATTTAATCAAAATTCTTTTTGCACAATTTTCGGCTGAAATGCTTCTGAAGGATTTGACTTCTTCAATTCTGTATAGTTAATAATGTCTGACTATTTATTCACCTGAAATTTGGTATTCCCTGTCAAGAATAAGATGCCTGAAATTTGGCATCAGCATCATGTGCATCACACAGAAACACATGGTGTCTCTTCAAATACTCAACAAAAGAGATGGCTTTGTCACGAACTTGAATGCAGAGTGGTCACTCTGCATTCACTCTCATTCACTCAGCCAACCGAAAGCCATTCCCAGGATCCTTAGGGGCTGATTGACAGCATGATCAGCCTAATTGCAAGTGCACTGTGGTTCATGTTCATGCCTCTCTGGTGCTTAATAATAGGCTCTGGATCCAGAAGAATTATAATCAGTAAGTGTAATGTGTGGCATAGCTCTGCCTGGCAGCAGAAATTTAAGTTATTTTTCACTTGTACTCTGCCATATGTCACAAAACTCTGCGTTTTCCTGTGAATACAGAACTGTAAACTTGTTATCCATTTTTCTCGCTCAGTAGTGGAGGAATCAGTGGAATGTTATCAGTAGTAAAGTAAGCTATGAAACAGATGAGGAATTATATAACTTTATATATATGTATGTGTGTGTATATATATATGTGTATATATATATGTTACAAACTACTTTCCTAGTGAATATCCACGTTTCTTCCAATGGCTACAATAAGAAAGGAGGCATTTTTTTGAATCTTCATGATAGCTGACTCAATTCTTTAATCAAGTAGTCTTCTTGTAATAAAGGAATAAGTCTCAGTTCCTGGACTTACAGGGGATAACTAACCTTTTATATAAATGGCAGGTTTCCAGAAAAGAAGAAAGCCAGATGTTATTCCTAAACTATCCATTTCCATTTCCCTTTGGATAGCATGTTAACTCCTAAGAAGAGCAATCTTTAACCACAACTGAATAAATTAAGCATAGTCAGGAAGAAGAAAGCGAGTACAGCTGCAGTAAGTGATCTGAATTCAAGGTTTCAAATAAGGCAAAGGGAGCCTTCCAGGGTTTATTGCGCAAAATCTTTGTCAATGAACTTTATGGTTTGCTTTTTAGGAGCTTCGAAAAAACTATAGCCTGAGGTATTACTCGGAAGTTCAGGTTCAGTGGGCTGACACATGCACAAGCTGGAAACATTTGACACCCCATAAGCAAGTCCTCAGCAAGGAGGGAAGAGTTAATTACAGGTGCCATGTTTTTGGAATAATGTCTTGTCACCCAGAGCATGAGCCCTTGTTTCAGCATTAGTGGTAGTGAAGGTAAGAAATACATGTCTTCCCAAGTGAAAAGAGAAAATTTCAGACCCTAAGATAAACATCTACTATGGACTTTTGATAGAAATAGTATATTGAGATATTGAGAAGCATCATACAGTTTTTCTATGTCTGTCTTACACATTTCTCTCTAAATCTGTATGTATGTAATATATGTAGTGTGATGGTGGAGAAAATGAATGATATATCTGGGGTAAGGAGGACAAAACAATTAACATCAGAGCAAAGCAGACTGCAAAAATCTGAAGTTTTCATATTTGTATCAATAATCTTGTCAGAAGAAAATAAAATATTGCAACAAATATGAAAATGTTCTCAGTAAAAAGAACTTTCTTCATAACTTTTCTACCTGCCACTTCTTAACCTGTTGACATGTTTTCCCTTGGAAGAAGAGCACAACGCAAACAGATCCTCCAAAACCATAGCTGTGATCTCTGACTTAACATCAACCTCTGAAATATGGGGCAGAAAATTCTAAGGCCTGAAATTCCCTAGCCACTTCCAGAAACATGAGGCTGGTGGGAGGAAAGCTGTCAAAACTTAAGAGGGGTACCCATGTGGTGTTTCCCAAATGGTTCTGAGCTATCACAAGGGTGTTAAACCACTCCAAATTATAGGCATCTGACCTGAGGGGTGCATAAGAATTTCACTTTTTGGAATGTTCAACTTTTCAGATGACTTAAATAAAATGCTGTGTACTTAGAGTTTTTTTGACTCAATAAGAATTGGCTAAGGTGTTGACTGTGGAGAAGAAACGCATTGTAGCCTACAGTGCACTGATGGCCTAAATTCAACAAGACACTTATTTTCCAAATACTGCAATCAATCAACTTAAACCATGTGTTCCTGCCTTTTTCTTTATTTTCCTTATACTTATGTCGTGTTTTAAACCCAGCTGGTAGCTCAGAACCACACAGCCTTTTGCTCAGTTCCCCCAGTCTTTTTCTCTCCTCAGGCAGGAGGAAAAGAAAGGAAGGAGAATGGAAAAAGTGTAAATCCCATGGGTTGAGATAAGAGCAGTTTAATAACTGAAGTACAATATAATACTACTACTAGTAGTAATAATAATACTGATAAGGGAAATAACAAAGGAAGAGAATATAAAACTAAATGGGGAAAGAAAAAAAGCCAATAAGCACAAGTGATGCACAGTAAAATTGCTCATCACCAGATACCTATCAGGACTAATACCCAGCCCTACCTGAGCAACTGTCCATCCCTTCCTGGTAACTCTACCAGTTATGTACTGGGCATGATGCGCTGTGGTATGGAATACTCCTTTGGCTAGTCTGAGTCAGGTGTCCTGTCTCTACTTCCTGGCTTCTTGTGCCCCTCCTCACTGGCAGAGGGTGAGAGACTGAAGGGCAAGCACTACTGAGCATCAACTAAAACATACATACATGTGTTATTAGCATTGTTCTCAGACTCAAGCCAAAACATAGCACTACAACACCAGGTACTAGGAAGGAGAAAAATAATTGTTACAGCTGACAACAGGACAGCTCATCAAATCTGCTTTTGCTGATAGAAGAGTACATCAAAAGTTGGTACCTGTCACAGGCAAAAAAATACTTCCATTTGCGTCATCTTTTTGTTGAACAGCTAACTGCAATTTTTGCATAAGGGAACATGCTCCTGTTGGCACCATGTCCCATAAGGGCATTTTAACCTACCCAATAGTGGCTGCTCATTGATGCTGATTAAGCTATTGTCTCATTTTAATTCAAATAGTAATTTTTTTTTTAAATTATATTTTCTCTCTAACCTACACATAATAATAAAAAAATCATCAAGAAATGCCACTCAAATTCCAACTAGCTCTCAACTCACAATTTGGGATTATGTTTCCAACATGAATATATGAAAGATACGAATGGAGAATAATATATTGCTAAGTTAAAAAATCTCAGCTGACTCATATTTTCTGCAATACTTCTCACTAATTAAAGCGAAATACCTTATGGAATACCTTTTCAGTTATTTCATTAATTCTGGCTATTTAAGTCAATATAAATTCATTCTTATAAAATGAGACCTAAAGCAACATCAGTTTGCTCTGCTAACACAGTCCTGCAAATAGTCACTTGTTCTGCAGTAGGTGGAAGGCATGAGAGCATGAAGTGACTGCAGTCAATCAATATTGTTTGTGCTCAGTGTCTTGAAGCAGAGATGTTTATGTCAAAACATGAAAGCATCCCTAAAATAAAAAATCTAATGAGTTGACACACTTTCTTCCTCCTCCTTTTGAACTTCTTTTTTTAACTTCCTTCCTTCTTCTTAACTCTTGATTGTTTACATTTTTTCTGAATGTTCTACTGCTTTGGCATTCTTATAGCTACCTTCATTTGTTTGTTGTTTTTTTTTACAGACAATATAAGAGCAGACTCCTTGATCCCTTACTATCCCACAGATTAACTATAGAGAGCTGATTCTGCAGAGAAGATTGTTGCATCTTTCAAACTATACTCTGTGGGCTGATTATCTATGTAAGTTGCATAGCATCCAGAAAATAACCATGATAAAGTCCATGAGAACAGGATTTTTTTTTTTGCAGTTCTAGGCAAGCTTACAGGAGACTGTACAGAAGGAAGAAGAGTGATATTACAAAGAACTCGAAGTGTGGATATGCATGTGGGTGTGTTAAAGTCTCACGTGGAAGACAGATAAAATGCAGTTGAAATCTTCTACACGGAACAATACAAAAAGTGATATTTTTCCTTTATTTTCTGACCTACAGCCAGAACATGTGAGTATATTATTCTCTTTAGAAGCAAGGAATTTACTTTTTATGAACACAGAGTTTACTTTCTGCACATTTCTGCTGTCGCTAACAACAATACTGGGCCAAGAAAGGGGAACCTAGTTATTCAAATAGATGAAGAATGTAAACCAAGACTTGTCTTTTAAAGATCTTACTCACAAGCCTATTCAATGTGGGGACAGAAAGAGGTGGGAAATGCTGAAACAAACTCACATGCATGATGGAGTGTACTATAGACCTATGTTATCCATGTAAATCCTGCACAAAATAGCTCATGCCTACACGGTGCTAGAGTTTAGTCAGCAGAGGCTGGCGGCCCTCCTTGCATGCTTGGAGTTTAAGGTGGCTACAGAGGCTAACCTCAACTGAGCCTGCAGATTTTCATCACTGAAGTCAGTCGGAGTGCTGCTGGAGCTGACCTAAAGGAGGTACAAGTTCAGCATAAGTACAAGCATTTGAGAGCTTTCACAACTAGTTAAAATACAAGCCTGATAATACTGTCACTCTCATATCACTTCTGAAATCCAGCAGAAGGTTTTTAATATTGATATGGTTAATATACATCAAACAGGATTCCTTTAATTTTTTGAATCGAAAAATTCTTCACGGTTTTGACATTTCTTTACTGAACTCTCAGGATTGTTTGGTTTCAGAGACTGTAGGGTACAAGACACATTTTGTTTTATATAATCCTTTATAAAAAATTCATCTTTCAGTCTAATATGATTGAAACTTGGCTTGAGAGTGTTTCATAATGCATCGAAGTGAAAAGACTATGGGTGTTGAATTATTCAAAAACATGATAACGAAAATAGTGATATATATGTGTGCATACAGGGAGGAGTGATCAAAGAAATCAGGGTGACTTGATATGTCTTGTTATCTCATTTTATTTACTTTTCAGAACTCATCCAAATATTAGAGAGGAGAAAATCAATATCAATTTTCACCTCTGTCACCTTCCACACTTCAATTATTAATGAATGTCAAATTTGACCACATTTCTTCATACCACCTGCTCTGCAATAATATTTCTAAGCCTTTATTAAAAAAGTAAAATTGTCATTGAATTTCCAAATATGATTCTCTGGTGGCTAATTCAGCTTGTTTTATTAACAAGTGAGTTCTGATGAGTAATATTAATTTAATACGCCTGCATGTAAGATTAAACTATAAATTATTCCTGCTGAAGGTGATGAGATTTGACTGCTGTGTGATTGTTTGGCAATAACCCTCTGCATTAACCCAGAAGCACACTAAGGAAAAGAGGTTCTTTGCAGAAATGAAAATGTTAACATTTTACCTTTGTTTCGGGAATCTTCTGTATATTTTTATGTAAAATGAACAGCTACCACACAGTGATTTACATGCATACACTGCATGCACACACAATACATATATGTACGCACAGAATTATGCACACACAAGAAATATAAAATTAAAAAGCTTCTAGTCCTCACTCATTGGGAAGACATTTAAAATGAGAACTGTTTTCAAATGGGCTTTGACTTTATTGTCACTCTACATTAGAACACTTTATGGTCACATTTAGTGTTGTTCCTGGAGTTAAATAATACTCCCTGTCTCCATGTAGTGTTAAAAGTTGGAACATAAATTGAATTCTGACAGAACCTAGATCATTAAAACAGTGTTTTAATTCACGGCTTGGGCTTCTTATTTTTTTCACACTAGCTTTGGTTTAGACATGAATACTCAAATTATTTTCAACATAAGTAAAAAATTATGCCATAATCTGGCTAACCTGAAGGAGGCTAAGGTATACCTTTCAAATCATGGTTTTAGGGTATGTTTCATTTGATATATTGCATTTAAAATTTTCCAGACTAGCCTGGTATTTAGTAATTGCAGGAGTAATCTCCAGACAAAATAACCTCAAAATTTCCAGAATTTAAGGCCAGAAGTTATTGTCCCTTGGACAGATAGACCATTTCATAATAATATTCAAACCATTTGTCATTTCCACATAGAGAAGTATGATACAGTTAAGTTGCTAAGCCGCTGTAAATCATATTTGAAAAATCATGGCAGTCAGGTGAAGTTCCTGAGGACAGGAAAAAGGGGAATATAACCCTCACTTTCAAGAAAGGGAAAATGGAAGAACTAGGGAACTACAGACCTGTCAGACTCATATCTGTGCCTGACAAAATCTTGGAGCAGATTCTCCTGAAAGGCATGCTAAGGCACATGAAAAACAACAAGGTGCTTGGTGACAGCCAGC
>WYDI02011993.1:0-19021 GCA_009867235.2 Psittacus erithacus
CCTTAGCATGCCTTCCAGGAGAATCTGCTCCAAGATTTTGCCAGGCACAGAGGTGAGACTGACTGGTCTGTAGTTCTAAGTAACTTCTAAGAATTAGAATGAGACACCAGATTGAAGTACTCATTAACCAAGCTCAGTGTGCTATGGAGATCAAGTGCAATTGAGAAAGAAATGATTGATGATGAGAATAGCCTTTCTCTTCTAGGTTCTTCTGCAATACTGAAGCAGAGCTAAGGCAAATAAAACAGCTAACACAAGAACATCTTACTCAAAAAAACAGAGAAAAGAATAACTCAGTGTGAACACAGGATAAGCAGGTGATACTCACAGGCTGCTCCGCAATTACTATAGAAGTTCTTATCCAGAAAAAAAAAAAACAACACCTAAAAATAAATATGTAAATGGTAGAGATGCAGTAGGTGTGTAGCAAGTCTAAATCTCTCAGAGGAGGGCTTGCATTAAAATTAATCTCCATAAAACTGACATTGCTTATTCTGTTACTATTTATATTTCCTTTGCATTTAGAAATCTGACTAGCGTCTCATTTTAGCAGGCATCAATCAGTTTTGCTTGCATCAAAAAATGACCATCTCTAACACCTTTTTTTGAAGGATGCAATATCTGGATAAAATTTGAATGTGAAAATTTCTCTGTTCCACAGACAGAACAACTGAAATTCTAGTACTTAGTAGTGGATAAAATGCATGCATGTTATAGTCTTCACCTTTTCCTCAACCTGAAAGTGAATACCTGAAATGGAGTATTTCTGTGATGGCTGGCCACTTGAACTGCAAGCTCCATCATCTAATCATTATACTGAAACTTGTGGGGTTTTGGGTTTCATTGTTTGTTTGTTTTCTAAGTATGTTTATTATACTCTGTAAAAGAGTCTGAGTAAAACTAATTCTATTACCTTCTCTTTCAGCCTTCTTTACTTTCTTTATATTTACCCCCTTTTCCTGTTTCACAGTTAATTGTGATAAATGGCTCCTAAATTAACACAGATGAGTGATAAGGTTGGAGTCTATACCTGACTGGCATTATTACTGGCTAGACTTTGAGGAAAAGGGTGAGTCAGTGTTATGTGTATGTTTTATTTAAATTTCTAAGAGAAGCGAGAAACAAAAAATGTAGTTTGAGCTTGCCTGCAGAGGCTTTACAATGGATTCAACTTTGGTGGCATATAAGTCTCCTGAGCCAATTTCAAGACTGCACAGTCCCCCTTCCCTTTATCTTCTTGAACTGTGTCCTAGTGGGCTGAACAACAGGGTGATTTTTATCACTTCTCACATTTCTAGATGAACCCTTTCTTCAATCAAAGATGATGAAGTGAAATGAAATTATGAAAGGCAGAAAACGTAGAGCCTAAAGTGTGACCTAAGAATCTTAATTTTCCTCAATCATAGCTGTAACGGAATGCAAGTCTGTAGCAGCAGGGGTGAAATTATAGTACAAATTACCATGCTATGCCAGATAAATTATTCTCTGCAGTGTGGTTATTAAGTGATAGATAAATAACTAACACTGTAGGACTGATTGACAAAATATAAGTGACCTGGAGCTAAGCAGGGCACCATGGAAATAACATTGCAGTGCTGCTAATATTTTAACACTGAAAGGAGATTTTCCAAAGCAGAAAAAATAATACATGACTAAGCCAGCTACAAGTTAAACAGGTACTAAAAGCTCTTTAGCTGAGAACTCCTAGCTTTGTGACATATCTCACATAAATGATGTCTCTCAAATGCAAAACAGTACTGGTGTCTGTTCTCTCTGGAAAACACAAAACAGCTTTAAACTCCTATTATGAGGATGTGATGGGATTTTTCCCTTCAAATAGGTGTTAGTATATATAGCTACCTTCTTTAACAACAGCCTCAAAGAGAAAGTGGGCTCAGAGGTTATTCAGTGACACAGTGTCCTCTAGGTTTAGAAGCAGAACTAATAAAGAGAGAAATGATTCAGACTATTACCAGACTGAACCCAAGAAAACACTGACCACATGGATTCTCCGGAGAGTTACCTCCATTATTTCTACAGCTGGGATCTGCTACAGTTGGAACATTAATGTGCAGAAGGCTGTTGCAGTAGAATGACTTGGGTCTTGCTATTTTTGATTTCTCAAATTTACTTAGTTTTCTCCCAGAACTTGTGACGCATATATGCAAAGAATGATGCTTGCCTCAAAAGAAAACAGTTCTGCCCAGGTCATGATGAAGAAAATCCTTATATAATCAAATGTAAGGACACCACTCTCAGGGTAGGATCTTTGACAAAGCAAGCAAGCAGGGTTAACAGCAAGACAAAGAACACCAGTGGTTTAGAAATGGAATACACATCTGACATTGGGCAAACAAGCTGACTGTAGAGAGACAATATATACTATGTTCCATGGGGAAAGTCATGATTGACCGCAATCATGAAAGTGTATTATTGCAACAGAAAAAAAAATTGTGATGAAATGAAAGTGGTGAAAAGCATGCATGTCCTTAACCCAGACTTGTATATATTTTCTGCTGACTGGAAGAATTTGTTCCAAAACCTTTGTGTTGTCTTTCATCCACAATGTGCTGTAGAAGGAGCAAACTGTTTATCTGAGTCCCCTTGAAGCTAGAGTATGGGAAAGTGAATTACTGTGGAGTCAGAGAGAACCAATCAGGTTCTTAGGCCAGTGGCATCTAAACAGAGATCTACGGCCTTGTAAAGGTATGCTACACATAGAACGTGATACTCAGGTAAGTGCTCTGAATAGCATTCTGGCCCCAATCTGGATGAGGAAGCACAACTATACAGCTATAATAGGTGAGGAAATGAGCCAATATTTTAATACCGCTCTTTATTTTGGTGAAATACTGTCTGAGGATCTCAAAATATTTCATAAAACAGGACTGACATGATGCTTAGAATGACAGAGACATCTTTTGCCTGTGTGTTTTTGTGTCACTACCCTCATTAGACAAAGTATATCAAAGGTAGAGGGAAGTTACAAGAGCCTGGATAATAATTGCACAAGTCATGTGGATATTTAAAATCAAATGAAGTCTGCCTAATTAAGTATCCAGGTAATTCCATACAGAGCTCCAGCAGAAATAAGGGATTCCTACTATAGTTTAATAGTAAGTATCTCATTAAAGAAGGCTCCTATGTGATGCCTCACATACAGTCATGGCCTCTAACTTTTCCCAATTGCAGAACAAACTGAAAAAGAAAATAGTGAAAAAGGCAAAGCGCAGCCAATTAAAGAGACCCATCCGAGGAATAATATGAATGTTCTGGATGTATTCAAGTAATCAGAGAAATGAATAGGGACCAGGCTGAAGACCAAATTCAGATACATCTAGCTGGAAGCTGGCCTGTGGGCAGAAGAAGCTGCAAAAAAGAGGCAGCTTATCTAGCTTACTGTCTCCTTAATGCAGAGCAAAATGCTGGCAGGTGACAGTAAACACAAAGAGATTGAAGAAGATGGCTCTCAGGAGAAAGGCCCCTGTCAGAAATTTTAGAAAGCAAGAAAAAGAAAGGCAGATTTTTGTTTTCTTGTTTTCAAGTCAATTTTGAAACTGAGTGTAGCTCTGTAGGGAAGAGAATTGTTCCCTGGGGGAATTAGGGAAGTTGTAGAGTTCAAACAGAATGAAGAAAAAGGGGGAAATGGATATTTTTCCTCTAGAGGATTGCTTAGTAGTTGGTGCTCTCTGGAATCAGGGCAGAAATTATTAAAAAAAATTCTAAAAATAATTTTAAAAAAGTCCTCCACATATAAATTCTTAACTAGTACCAAAAAAAAAAAGTAATTAGAAAGGCTCAAGCATTTGGCAGTGAAACTTCTGGAAGTTTGGACTAACCATGTCATCTAATATTTCATGACAAATCTGGGGAGCACATAGGAATAAAATTTCCTTGAGGGGATGATCCTTCTTTCTATGCACCTCACCTCATCATCCGCCAGTTTGCTTATTTGGTCTCTGAACATTTCCTGTCCCCACAGAAAAACACTGCAAGGTCATGTAATCGGCTGGTATCCTAGTATGTGCATATTCTATATAGCATAACAGGCCTGATTTAAGGCTGGATGGCATTTCCTGACCTTTAGAATGGAAGATACTTGTATCTTAAGCAGTGAGACTCCAGTATAAATAATCCAGATTAAAACTCAAATATTTAATACTTTCCCTTTAGATCTATTTCAGTAACTGCATTTTCTTGCAGCAGTGTCCAGGTAGTATTCTACTCACTACATAACACTGCAAAGTACAGAGCTTATAGCTCTGCTCTTAACTGGTAGCAGCATGTTGAGAAACACGGATGGTTCTATAAAGTCTTGCATGCATAAGAAGATCACTGTTGTCTCTAACATTCAGGTCTCCTGAAATGGTAGGCGTTTGCCTTTCATTCTCCCTCTCCTTCTTTCTTCATATGCCTCTCCCCAAATAAAATCTTCACAGAAAAAAAAAAAAAAGATCAGCTGGGAGCAGGTGGTTTTAAGGAAAGCAAATTATGTTTTCTGCTTCACTGGACTATCTCCTGCCCTGCACTATGGGAGAAATCCCAGAACATGCACACCAGACGCAGGGACTTTCCATCAACCAGGAACATTTCTGAAGGAGAACAAGTTGCTAAGAGTACCAAGATGAAAGCTGAGCGGGCTAACTTGAATTTAGTAAGATATACTGCACCCTAGATTGTTGCCATGTTGGTTTAGTGCTGCTCTGGGCAGAAAGCTCCAAAATCTCATTGAAGCAGCTTATGCCATGACAATGATTCATAGTTGCTTTCTTTTGACACCAAAGGAAGAAATGAAATGCGACTAAAAAAATGTCATTATTCCTCCAGCTCCCCTTAATTTCTTTTACAACAAATCTTCAGTGCCGACAGTCCTCCAGACCAATTTCTAGAGCCACTCATTGAAAGGAACTGTAAGCAGACTTGCAGAGACAGAATTGCTTTAATGGAAATACTAATTCTGAAGTCTCTACTGAACAGTACATACCTTCAGTATTCTATGTGTCCTTAATGATATGCAGGCTTTGTCTAAGTTCCCATAAAGACTCAGCACGGCCAATGTATCCCATTTGTACTGTACAGGGCCGTACCCATATTGAGTAGAATCTATATGCTGTGTTGAGTCTCTTGGGAAAGACGCCAATATCTAGGAAAAGACCCAGCCCCTTTTGTTTCCCCTGCAGCATCATCTCTCAGTCACAGCAGTGGCCAAGAGGAGAGCTGCATGCTGGACTTTTTTGTACCATTCCCATAGGAATGTCCCCTGCTGACATGTCCTTGGGAGGTCCTGGAAATGCAGCCACGGCTGTCTTGCTCCCAGCATCAAGAGGGACTGTAATCAGTGAGCAGGAGAGGGAAGGAAAAGACAAAATTTTAGATGGCCTTTCTACTTGAGGGCAGGGAATTTCCCCTGTGTGCTGATTTGGTTTCTGTTTAAGAAAACGATTTGTGATGCTGGGGAGCAGAAATACTACTTTCTCAGAAAGCAACAGTGGTTCAGAACAGCAGAAGAGAACTGAGACATTATCCTTAACAGCAGCTTTAGGACTGGGACACAGCAAGAGCTCTGGGGGGAACACTGAGTTAGCCAAAGTTCCTTTCTGAAAGTACTGGTTGCAAATCAGCAGCTGCGGTACATTTTGCAATTATAAGGTTCATTTTCACTCAAAAGAGATAAAATCAGTCACATGTCCAAAGGTTCATAGGGAGTCTGCATTTATGAAAAAAGCTGAACCCACATCAGCCTTCTGTTCTCCAATATACTCGGTATGTGGAGTCTTCCACCTGTACTTCTCAAAATGATTTGTACACGTTGATTCTCACAGCCCATCCACCGATGATGTGATAATATTACCCATCTAAGCAAACATTTCCCATGCAACTACTTTAGCTCGCTGACTTTTTTATCAGAGAAACTCTCTGTGCGGGTGCTTGCTGATGCTTGCAACAGAATTTCATCATCTTTATTTGAGTATTCGAAAAGGGTGGAGGTTTATCAGCCTTTCCTTTTCTGGCAGGTGCTGCGAATTGCCTCTGGGGATGAATCTAAGCATGGCAGAAATAAGTAAGTTCTTTCTTAAGGCTCAAGATTTTGCTTTCATCTGTGCTCCAAAAGCTCTACCAAGCATCAGTCCAATTCCTCCCTAAATACCTAAAGTTTTCCACAAATATTTGTTCTGTGTGTATCACAAACCTGGACAACATTTAAGCTAAGTACTTGAACATGAATGACATTTGCTCTAGGTCACAGCCTTAAAGAGATCATGAATTTAGGGATTGTTTCTAGTGGAAGGCTTTTCTTGTATTACCGAATACATCATGAATAACATTATTTCAAACAAAAGCATCAAAGGAAGCCCAGATATTTCTATGAACTTGTTCTTGTTTATTGTCTATTGCCTTGCAGTTCAAAGCTGATCCTGACACTAGCAATTTATGAGGGTGGATCCTGTGGCCAAAGGCACAGTGACTTGCAGGATTCAAGACCTTGAAATGGTTCAGCTCCAAGCCCTAAGGAAACAGGCACATCTTCTGTGATCCAATTGACTGCAGTACAACTCCAGGGCTTGACATCTGTGTTCAGACTTCTCTTCCAAAATCTATTTGCTTTAGAAGGTCGGATGTTGGGGAGGAGGGAAAGGAGCTGTAAGAAACAAATGACTAACTGCAAGAAGCAGCAATTGGACTCAGCATGTTCTGCTAATATACACCTGATAAAAAAATAACATTTTTTTCCCTCACTGCAAGCAACCAGTTTTATTAACATTGAACGATAATGTGGAATGACTGTGGGGAAAAAATGTTTAAAATAATAAAAGAAACCCTGCAGGTGAGCAAGATTGATTTTAATAAAAGCAACAGAGGAAATATATCTCTGGGACATTTTCTCCCCCCTTCCTCTTTGGAGGGTAAGATGTGCAGTCTGGCGTTGTCAGTCTTAGCAGCAGGAGGCCAGTGACAGTATGAGCTGTGTGGCTGACAGGACTGAAGTCAAATCTCTGTCAGAAGTAGTGCAGTGCAGAATGGCCAATATTACAGATTACATGGGGAAGAAAGAATACATCAGGTTTATTCAGATATCATTATACACAGCAAAAATAAACCCCGAAACAGCAACAACCCACAAACAAATCAGAATGACAGCTCTGCAAAAAAGCAGCAAGAACTGAACTCCATCATATTCAAATCATACTGAACTACAATGAAAAATATCACTAGCAACAGACACACATTACATCCCACACCCTTTGAAGGGGGCAGATAGAGCTGCAAAGGGCTCATATTCTTGTGAAAAATACAAGCCCCAGTGCCTGAAGATTATAACCAGGCTGAAAGTGAAGAAAGTCCAACACAATACCTTGTCAGCATTTCATTCTTCAGTGACTGTGTGGGTCCCACTCAGTGTTTAACTGTCCAAGACCTGGTAATGGGAGTGTCACTCCCACAGGAATTACTCACTCAAGTAACAACTACACAGATGTGTAGCACATTGGATTTCACAGTATGTGACATTTTTTCCAGTAGGGTTAAAAATCAGAATTGATGATTAAAACTTTGAAGTTGTTTCTCTGCAACATGTTGTGCTAAGCCTGTTTTTTTTTCTCCCACTTGTCTTCAGAAGCCATCACCTCATGCCACTCGCTCTTCAGGATGGCAGCACACTGCCTGCTGAGCTATGAAGTCCTATTATTCGGATGAATTCTTGTTGTAGTTTTTATCAGTGTTCTGCAGCACCTCATCTTATCTAATACTCTTCTTGTTGGATAAAGAGAACTTTAAGGCTTTCACAACTTTGTAACTTTTGCAGGTTTGCCTACCCTCTTAGGCTTTAATGTTTTATTGGACTATAGCACACTGTTTGAACCAACTAGGTGCTTTATCACAATCTCTACCACACAAGAACAAATCTGGGAAACATCTGTCCTCAAAAGAGAGTAAGTGGGAAAAGGATTCTTCGATAGTGCATCCTGTGAAAATCCTATTTTTGACAAATAAACATGAAGTGGCAGCAGAGATCCCCATTCCAGAAGACAGCTGCATCATATCTAGTCTGCTAGGCTGGCCATTGGAATCATGAGCTCCCAAGGGCAGAGCTGAGGGAAAAGTGCTCAATGCCGGCTTAGTCACTAAAAACCGAAAACAAACCAACCAAAAAAAAAAATAAAATTAAAAAAATGTAAAGATGATAGAGAGAGACCAAGAAGAAATGACAGCAGGTTCAGATTTGGGGAAGGAGAGGGAGATAAGCCCTATTTGTAAATGCTGATCACATTCGGTGATTAGCCTCCGCCAAGAGAAATGAAGGAGGGTTTTTTTGGTAACATTTCAAAACAAATCTGGATTTCTGCTCTGAAATAGGACTTTTTTGTTTTTTCTCCTGTGGAAAAGAGAGCTAAGTAAAAAGACAATGGGAAAGGTCTAGCCTCAAATAACAAATGAGAACACTTGGTGTCAGGCTGAATGCAATGTTTCAATTCAATATCTCCTGCCCTCACTTCCCTCTCCTCCCTTTACTTTAAATGGCATAGATAAAATGTTCTGGTTTGTTTTAAAACACATTTCTGCAGTTCAGTTGTATGAATAAATAAGTAAATGAGCTGCTATTCACAAACCTCTGCTTAAGAGAGCTAGAGCTGAGCTGACGGAGCTGCTTCGAATGTACTCCAAAGACTATGGCTGAGAGCACTTACAGTTAATCCAGGGGCGATTTTACCTAGGGAAGACAGGGGGAGAAGAGTGTAAGAGGAAGGGGTGGAAAAAATGACATTTCTTAGCCTTTCCTTGCCTTGCATGGGCAGCTGCCCAAGGCAGGTAATCCGCTGCCCCATGGTAGAGCATGTTCACAGAGACAACTAAGTGAACTCCCATGTGATACACCTGTAAGTTGCCAATAATTTTGGCTGTCTGGTGAGAGCAGTTTTCACACTGCTAGTTTATGTTTTTTCCCCTAGGTAGTAACTTTGAATTTATCAGAACAGATTGTTCTACATATATGGCTGACATTACAATTTATTGTATCCCACACATTATACCCAAGCATATGTCCCTATGTGAAGTGCTGTTTTACTCATTCAGCATTCATGTGTGGATGATTTCTTGTGCCTAAAGTATTTAATCTAATAGGCACTTTTAGTACACAACTACAGGCACTAAGATTAAGAATTTCAAATAGTAGGCCAATATATTACATAAATGAAAATCTCTTTGGCACCCACAGATATAATATAGTATTTGGGCTTTCTGACCTTGAGTACAATTTCCATATACTCATAAAAAATTGATAGCGCTTCTCATTATCCATTCCCCTCTTCTCAGCCCACCCACTCTCCCCTCCCACATCACAGCTGCCACCTCCCATTACCCAGTCCTGTATATCAGCCTTATGGTCACCTCCAGAGGTCTCTGGGGGCAACTGGTTCAGGTTCGGCAAGGAGGCTGCTGTGCCCTGTAATCATCAAGAGCATATCAGGGAGCACGCCTCTTCACTTTCAGTCAAGAAATTGACAGATTTCTTGTTACTTTCTCACAACATGAAATGCAAAGAAAGCTTTCCACAGCTACATGTGTCTTTAAGTGGTTTACAGCACATCACTAGGTTTCTGAGAAACCTGCTTCTCCGTGACATCAGTCAAGCAACAGCTCAGGTTCTATCTATCTTATTGTTCAGGCATCAGCACAATAGTTCATTCCTAGTATTTGGGGGGGAGGTTATTATTCCTGTTTTTAAAAAGGCTTATCCATTCTATGATTGAATTAATAAGAGAAAAGGCTTTAAAGGGAATAATGTGTATGTAATTATTAATGTACTATAGAACTTAGCTTTTATATTGCAATTTATATTGCAATTACCTTCTTTGTGATATAAAGCAGAACAATACAGAGGAAGAACTTCTTTATTAATGCCTAATAGCATGGTAATTTAAAATATTCAAGTTTCTTTAATAAGGTGCTGTATGAATGTTACCTAATTTGACAAGATTAATTATACAATTAATTTGAGACTGCTCTCAATTAAATTAGTAAAAATTCTTAAGAATACAGGAACCTAACATGAAGTGAGATACCTATTAAACAGGATATTAATTAGACAGAGATGAAATAATGCATGCTTTGTTAATATAAAGGGCATTGAGGAGTTGGTAAAGATGTATTATTTCATTACTTTAATAAAATAAAGATAGACCAGGCACAAAAAAAAAAATAAAAATCAGAGAATCCTTCAGAAGACTCTGTAATAGAAGTCAGTATTAGTTCTGCTACAAGGACTGAGGGGCCCAATTCTCACCTTAGGCCAGATTTATTCCATGTTGTTCGATCCTGTAGAACTATTCCAGTTACTACCCTGTTACTGCAGGCTAAATTCAAGTACAGTCCCAAAGGAGCAGTGAGAACAGGAGAGAGAGGTCAGTCTTGGATTAGAAAATATGCACCACTTACATTTGTATATAAAGACAAAAAAGAATGATGCACCACAGCATCATAAATTCATAAAAGAAGACAAGTTAGAGTTCAGAATGCTAGGAGGGATCAAGGCAAATGGCAGGATCACAACCATAGACTTCATAAGAGAGGACTTTTATCAGAGACCTGCTTAGAAGCATCCCATGGGAACAGCTCCAGGAGAGCTGACTGACTTTCAAGGATCACCTCCTCCAAGATCTAGAATGATCCATACAGCCCTGTGAAGCAAAAGAGGCCTGCATGGATGAACAAACTGCTCCTGACAAAACTCCAACCTAAAAAGGAAGCGTACAGCAGACGGGAAACATAGGTCAGGCACCCAGGAGGAATAAAGACCCTGTGCAAGTGTGGAGCAATGAGATTAGGAAGCCAAAACCCATTGGAAGCTCGATCTGGGAAAGGACATCAAGGGCAAAAAAAAAGAGCTACTACAGGTACAACAGCAGCAACAGTAGCAAAAGGAAGACTAAGGAAAATGTAAGTCTGCTGCTGAATGGAAATGAGGACCTCTACAAAGAGCCATGGAGAAGATCAAGATCACCATGACTTCTCCATCTCTATTTTTACTGGCAAGACCATCCTTCAGTATCTCAGGCACCAGAGATCAGGGGGAAGGTCTGAAGCAAGGAAAACTTACTCCTGGCGAAGGAGGTAAGAACACTTAAC
This sequence comes from Psittacus erithacus, assembly GCA_009867235.2. Classification (NCBI taxonomy): domain Eukaryota; kingdom Metazoa; phylum Chordata; class Aves; order Psittaciformes; family Psittacidae; genus Psittacus; species Psittacus erithacus. The sequence goes on from WYDI02011993.1 coordinate 11,125, forward strand.
AAACTGGACATAAATCAGCCCCTGGGACCTGATGGGAGACACCCTCATATACTCAGGGAGCTGGCCAACATCATTGTGATGCCAGTCTTGATTAAAACCATGGTAATCAGGGAAGGCTTCTGTCTTAAGTAAAAGGCAACAATGGGTGCTAACTTTTCCAAAGGTTGGATGCCTTTTCTTCCCTCATTCTGAGATGGCACATATAGTATGTCTCAGAGGTGGCTTCACAAATTCTTGCTAAGTCAGAGAACCTGTGGAGTCTTTTTTTTTTTTCTACAGCACACATATGTGAGCCTACTTTATCATGTGATCTAGAAAGCAGAAATCTTACACCAGCTGCACCTCTTGCCAACTCCCTGCACCATCTTTGATACTAAGTCCTTTTTATAACGATAGTCTTTCAAACTCAGGCAGTGAAAAGTTGCCTACAAAGATGGACTAGCTCATTTTTCCCTGTGAAGCAAATCTTTTTAACTCCATAAGCATTTGTGAATTTTGAAAACTCATCTGCTCTGAGTCATCTGAATAGAAAGATAAATAGATCCCCTCACAGCGCCATTGTATTAATCCCAGAAAAGTCCTTGAGAGATAGAGAAATTGTTACACACTTCTTCCTTTCAGGGAAACTGACTTCATATGATCTGCCTGAGGTCAGAGAAGAAATCTGCAACTTTACATGAACTCAGGCATGACAAGTGCTAGGCTGTCACCCACCACTTAGAGAGCTGTTCCTCTACTATCCACCAGTCTACCTTTCCATCATGCTTAGCTTTTAAGAACAATAAAGTTCCTGAAAAATTAATTTTACAGCACTTTCTAATACAAATATAGTCAAATTATTATATAAATCAAATCAAGAGTGGGATTCCTCTCAGCTATCTTCAGACTTCGACAATGTGGGCATCAACATCCAAGCTAGTCACCCTGTAATCCCTTTGTAGCTAAAGGAGAAAAGCAGACTCTGTTAGATGTGAATCACCAGATCTATTTTAGATATTTGTTTTAGGAGGTCATGGTTCATATTATGGAAGTGTCTAAATCTGTGTAGAAAGAGAGCCTAGCATGACTAGCTCAGATGAATTTAATTCTAAGGATCTCAGAAAAAAGTTGTTAGTCATTTCATCTGGGAAACAGATGATAATGAAACCTACAATTGCAAATGTCAAATATTTGGAATTTATCCACAGAGTGAGCTTTAAAGAGATATTCTTCAGATAATCCTCAAGAGCAAATAAAATCAAAACAGGCATTCCAAGAATAGGAGGAATCTTGTTAGATAACTTTTTCCTAGGAACTCCTTCTCTCTGTTTCAAACCCAGTCATACAACATGAGTTTAGGTATTTGAAACCAAACAAGATAGTATTAGTTTGTATTAAAACTACTAGTAGTATATTATGCATATCAGTATATATTATTGTCATAGGCTCTTCTCTGGTATGACAAATTAGTCAGCTTTGAAGATATTTTGAGGAATTACTTATACGTTATATAAATATATATATGTATATGTTCTGAACTGCTTAAATATATGAATTAGGCTTATGCTGCACTACATAATTAGGCAAGTTTAAAACCCCAAGGTTTTAGAAGATTTTAAACTTTCATGGTTCCAAGTTTGCATCACATTTCTCATCTGTAGCAATGCAAATTGAAAGTGTCTTCTCTGAAGTATTTTTAATTAGCAGCAACATGCAAAATTTTGTGATCTTAAAATGAAATATAACCAGCCTTTGTTCACTTGTCCAGACTGAGCCCTTATGACACATAAGATGCATTCAAACTATTGCATTCCAGTCTTGAAAGCAATAAGAATTTATTTTTGAAAATGAGAATTGTTCTGCTTCTTAGCAAAGCAGTTTTGGTGCTCCATGATTTGCTGCAGTGGTTGCATAGATAGTCCATCATCACAGCTTCAGTCCTTCTAATGTGACACCTAGCAAATACAGTGAAAAATATGGGGAACGTAGCCATTTCTTTGCATATAGTGCCAGCAATTCCCATTCCTATTAGTGTCCGCTGAGCACACAGATATAAATGTCAGCTGAGCACAGTGCTCCTAAGAAGCATTTTCAAAACCATAAAAGGTATCCTGCAAAGCTCCATCTTTTTGATCTGACTGCAAGAAACCTTGAGTTGATGATTGAAGAGAGTATGGCTAGAGGCAAGCATTCAAACCAATTGTTCTGCTGTGTCAGAACAAGGGCAGAAGGGATGACACATTCAAAGGGTCCATTTTGAAACTGAAGATCTCAACATTTCAACAACAGAGTGTAAGAATCCAAGTTTTTCTACCTTCCTAAAGCAGTAAAATCTATCCATCCCACTCCAAAAGAAAGCTGCAAAAGCATAGGCAAATAAAGGATGCATTTTTTATACTCCTTAACTTTCCAGGGACTTGTCCTCCTTCATCATCTTTATCCTGTTCTATAGGCTAAAGGCTTTTCGTGAAAGCATACCAGTTTGTTGTATTTTGACTTGAAATGCCAGATCTGTGGCTATTACAAATCTGTTCCTTGCCAATTACAGCCACAGGCTCTGCTTGCTCCCCTCTTGTGTGAAACACTTAATCAGACCTTTCTACTCACTAGAGTGAAACTGGGGGGAAAGCAGAGAGGTGGTGTGCATAGGTCCACACCAGCAGAACAGTGAAAAACCAGAATTTTTCGATGTCTTCAGTCAGAGATGAGGGCAGTTCTGAACTAAATGAGGACTTGCCAGTCATAACTGATCAATGTGAATAGGGAATGTCCTTCAAAAGGTCCCATTTAAGTGGCAGAGCTCTCAGCCCTCCTGCCACATCAGCATCTTCCAGTTTTCATGCAGTACCTTTCCCTCTCCATGAAAGCCCCACCTGTTCACCTTCTTCCAGTTTAGTAAAGATCAAGTGGCCACAGGTCCATTCCAGAAGCTGTGATCTTCTCACATTCCTGTATTTCTACAAGGTATTTCTAACCTTAAATTTGGCTGTCACATCAGAGAAATGTGTGAAAGAAACCAGACTGTATCCCCAACTACAGTGTACAGAGTATAGCAAACACCACTGCATAACTCATCTTCCTACTCTCACAAGTGCAGTTAATGAAGTACAGGCCAAAATCTTGCAGAAAGTTGCCTCATAAATATCTCTGTACTACTTCATTTCAAAACAGAGATTTTGCTTGCAGGGCAAATTTCCACTTGGGAATGCGTTGCCAGTCAGACTAACAACATGTCCTTCAATTTAAAGCATGTGCTGGTCTCCAAAGGCAATGCTTTGGGACTGTCTGTCAGAACAGAAGCATCCCATTCAAGAGACAAAGTCATCTCATGGCTTTAACAGAGTTATGTTTAATCTAGGATATTTCTCTTAAAGCAACTTGCTGATCAAGGTTATCAAGTCAGGCAGTCAATAGCACTGAACCCTTTTATCAGCTCTTCTTGGTAATTATAAATTATTTGCCATTAGACAGTATGCTAATTCTTAGACTCCTACAAAGAGCTTAATCAATTGAGTGCATTTTATTATTTTCTAGTCTAAACATCATGGACTCATCATATAAAGTATCCAATAACACTAAATTATTCTAGATAGTTAAACTGATGTTAAGCCAATCAGAAACGTTATTTGAATTTATTAGGCTTCCTGCCTTATTTAGCCAGCACAATGAAAACAACAGAAACAAAATATACCCAAGAGGTGAAGTGCGAACTGAGTAAGAATGAGGCTTTGAAGTAACTGCATAGAAAAATGAAACAAAATGTGTGATTAGCTTTCAGGAGGGAGGGAGCAGGAAAGGCACGCCAGTCATATCGGTACTATGCATTCTCCTTTGAGTCACGTTATTCCTAATTTGGACCTGCACATGCATGTTAGCCCTGAGGAACACTTCTGTATCTGAGGTTGAGCTTCCTAGCACCAAAGCCTTTTTATTTGCTGTGTTGCAGTTTTAAAAACAGATCCAACAAAGGTATCTAATATCTGTCCAAAGGCAGGCATTTGAATTCATACCTCTGATCCTGAAAATGCTGCCCGAGTTTTACCTCTTTCACCCTTTCCTCTCCTCTCCTCTTCTCTCTCCCTAGACCCTACAAATGACCTAACAAACCCTTTTCTCTTAGAATACTTGTTACAAAAATAATTGTTAGTCCAGATGGCTGCCTCCTACCTAAGCATTTTCTTACAGATGTAGTAATCCTCACTTTAAGTTACCTTTGCTTTGTATGGCTAGCACAAAACAATTGCCTAGCTCCTCAATGGAAACCCACGTGCAGACAGATTATAGGTGTTATTGTGAACCACAGCTGAAACCATTTTCCACAGCCCTGGCTTTCCCATGAAACCCTGGCAGCATGGTAAAAAAACCATCATGTTGAATTCCTTCTGGAGTTCTTATTATCCTCCTGCCAAAAGACTGCTCTGTCTTAAAAAAAGAAAACAAACCAACAAACCTCCATAGGTCCATAAAAAGGATATTTGTTTAAATAGTGTGTAATAGCAGTGTGTAATACTTCACCCTTCCTTTTTTGCCTGCGTTAGCACAGCCTCTGAAGCAGGAAGCATTTTGGCATACATAGATATGGCCTTAAAAAAAGAATCTCCCACACAGGAAAAGACTTATTCTGGGCAGCCAGAGCTAGCTGCCCCTCTGGGAAAGCATGCCCTTTAATTTAAGCTGAGGCTACTTTTAGCTGCTATATGTGTAATTTAAGATTGCATTTGCTTTTAAGCGAGTTGCAACATGTTCTTTTAACTGGGTAATGGATCATGCTATGGACTCTTCCACCACTGAGATGTGGCTCTAAATAAAACTGAAAGAACTGCCCTATGAGGTCAGACTAGAGGTTTATTTAACTTAATATCCTTGTCTCCAACACCTGCCAATAACTGTTGCCTGGTGAAAGAATATAAGAGCCACAGCAGAAAGGACTGAATTATTCTCTCCTCTGTGGATTGTCCCAGCTCCCGGCAATCAGTAGCTTAAAAGAACTGCTGAAGTTAACTAACAAAGTCAACGCTGACACGTAGATTGCAGATCCAGAGACCTTTTCCAAAAATGTTCCTACCTATAACATTTTTCAAGTAGCAAAATAACTCTTCCATCCTCATCACTGGCTTCAGAGAAAGTGGGGTGAAAGTAAAATGGCACTGATAATCCCATCATCTGTCATTCAAAAGAGGCTGTCTTGTTTAGAAGGAGATGCAAAGTGGTAGAAGCAGGTCTGCTAAATCTCAGTGTCTAGGTAATAAGGGAAAATGATCATAATTCACTAGAAGTACCTCCAAAATATATAGCAAGTACTTCTATTATTACCTGTTATTAGAATCTTTATATTCTGCAGTTTTGTAACAAAGAATCTTTTTCCAGTTGATATATTTGACCATCTCATTTCTTGCTATTTTGAATTCATGCCTGCAGGCTTATACCTTAACAACTGTATATTAATTCTATTTGAATATGGACTGAAGTTACTGAAGAACACCTTTTGCAATACAGGCAAAGCAATAAACACAGATGGCCCCAAATTTCCTCAGAAATTCCTGTCTAAACCATTTTAGTTTGCTTTCTCTGCTAGCAAAGTGTAAACAGCACTGTAAGAATCAATCATGCACACCTCTGTCACACTGCTGGCTGAACAATCTTTGTTGGCCACAGCTCCTTAAGAGGAGTTTCTATACTCTCTATGCTGACACGCATAATGCAGCCAGCCAAGGGCTCCTGATGCAGACACTAATGCACCATAGCATCCTTGTTATTTTTATTTACTTACAGAATGCCAAGCTTGATAAAATACTAAACAAAACAGACATGGTCCTGCCCCAAGGAGTCGCTATGCTTTCAGATCTACCAACTTCAGTGCCACAAAACAACTTAAGCCTCTATAGCTCCCTTGAACGTTCTGTTTCTACTTCAGAAGGCAACAAGTTCATGCAGAAAAGTCTGTGTTATTACGAGACAGTATTACCCTACAGCTGTCTGTCACTGTCCTTCTGCTGTCACAGGCCGGGTGAACATTTCTTATTGAGTTCAGCACAAAAGTCAGCAGTAAAACCCACCCTGGCCAGGCGCAGGAAGTGAAGGGACAAGACAGACCTGAGCTTGTATAGGTTATTTAGCTCAACTCGTTTCCACAAAAGTATGTGAAAAATCATCAACATTAACCTGGGACATGTGTGCTACCTTTTCCAAAATCAACTAATTTTGGCTCTTACAACACCGTAATTTTCAGCAAATGCATTCCACACAGGCTACAAAAAAGAAAAAAAAAAAGAAAGAAAAAGAAACACTTCAAAAGTTAAGTTGACTTCTGTGGGAGAATTGGGGACTGTTTCTGGTTACTAAGGAGTAAAACAAACTAGAAGTAGGACTTAAAGCTGGAGCAAATATCTCCCGGATCTCAGCTGAGAGACATGTCTTTCTGTCCCCTCCACGTGGTGGGTGTGCACAAAGAAGCAGAGCTAGGAGTGGGCATAGGACCCAAACTCTCTGAGAGCTCCAGTTTCTAACTCTGCCTTTGAAATGAAGCCCAGGGACTCAGAAATAATCTGCAGCATTGCTCTGGGAAAATGTGTGCTGTGATGCCATGAAAGGAAAGTGTGAGCCAAGGGCTGAGTGTGAGAAAGATTAAGTTCTCTTTTTATCCCTCATGAATCTGCACCTGCCAGGAGGAAATCGACCTGCAGACAGGGCACAGGTGAAGGGAGGTTGCAAAACATATATCATAAAATGAATACATTGCATAGCACATAAGCTTCACCACTTAGCATATGAGCATTTCCAACCTCAAAGCAAGTAGTTAAACACATAAAGAATGATTGCTTTTCTTTGGATATTTTTTGGCTATAGAAAATTAAAATAAATATCAGGTTCTAGTACTTAGAAAGCAAAAAATTAAGAGGCAGACATCAGCTAAATATTAAAGTCTACATTTTTGTGAATAAAAAGTTGTTATTCCTCAGCTCATACTTCCTCTCCCAACAATAAGTTTTGATTCATAGGTGTGCATTTAGTTGCCATGAACAAGCGTCTGAATGGGGACCATTTCTTTGGATCATGACCGTGAAGACAAAGGAGTGAGTGCATCATAGCTGGTCAGTGAGAGTTCATTAAAATGCTGCCCATAATCCTTGAGGATGAGGGCATGAGGGTCCCTGGCTTTGATATCTATCTTTATAGGCTGCTGATGAGTTTTCTGAAACTACAGGACATTATTTACGCATTACTTATGGATAGATATAGGGCTGTAATGAAGTTTTGGTTAACTCAGAAGAATGGGCAAAGTATAGAGGACTCTTGATGATAGTTTATCCTCTCAAAATTCAAATTCTTGATGGATATTAAAAACCATGTGGATTATCACAGAGAATAATGAGATTCATACAAGTGATATCTCAGGAGATATTATTTCCAAATAATAAAATCCTATGAATTTGAAGGAAAGTATGATTTTTGCCCTTTATTTTTTTCCTTTGAAGTCTTCTTTGTACCAGTGATACCTTGGTGTCCTGAGTTCAGCAGCAGCAGTCACTTTTCTCCTTCTTAGTAGCTGGTGCAGTGCTGTGTTTTTGACTTTCAGCCTGGAAACAGCGCTGATAACACTGATGTTTTCAGTTGCTGCTCAGTAATGTTTAGTCCGACCAAGGACTTTCTGAGTCTCATGCTCTGCCAGGGAGGAGGGGAAGCCGGGAGAAAGCAGATACAGGACACCTGACTCAAACTAACCAAGGGGGTATTCCATACCAGAGCACATCATGCCCGATATATAAACTGGGGGCAGTCACCTGGAACAGCTACATCGCTGCTTGGGTCAGACTGGGTATCAGTCGGTGGGTGGTGAGCGCTTGTATTCTCTTCCCTTGTTATTTCCCTTGTCATTATTATTATTGGTGGTAGCAGCAGTGGTTTGTGTTATACCTTA
>WYDI02011995.1:7505-19704 GCA_009867235.2 Psittacus erithacus
GGGTGCTGGGTTGGTGGGTGCTGGGTTGGTGGGTGCTGGGTTGGTGGGTGCTGGGTTGGTGGGTGCTGGGTTGGTGGGTGCTGGGTTGGTGGATGCTGGGTTGGTGGGTGCTGGGTTGGTGGATGCTGGGTTGGTGGGTGCTGGGTTGGTGGGTGCTGCGCTGGGTCTCTGACGTCCTCTCCCGCAGTGCTCCTCGCTGATGCTGATCGAGAGCACCCGGGACTCGCTCTGCTTCAGCCTGGCTCACTACAAGCACATCAAGCAGCAGCACAGCCTGCAGGTAGGGGCGCGCAGCGCGAGGTGTGGGGCCACCCTTGGGACCCTCTTCCCAACCCCACCGCCCTCCCTGTGCCCCCCAGGCCAAGAGCGCGGAGGAGAAGCGCGTGTGGACCCACCACATCAAGCGGCTCATCCTGGAGAACCACCACGCCATCATCCCGCAGAAGGTGAGGGGCCGGGCACGGTCCCCATGCTGCGGCCCCCAGGGCACAATGGGATGGCTTCGCCCCATCTTCACCCCATCCCTCTCCATCCTCCCTCCTCCGCAGGCTAAAGAAGCCATCCTGGAGATGGATCTGTTCTGTGAGTGCCACCAGCTCCCGCGCTCCCCTCCCTGCCCTCATCTGTCCCCAGTGTCCCCCATTGGCACCCTGTGTCCCCTTCAGACCCCCCTCGCCTGCCCCGCTGCAGCCCCGAGCGCCTGAAGAAGAGCTGGTCCTGCCAGCCCCTGGATGAGCCCGCGGCCGAGCCGCGCCAGGGCCGGCGCCAGTCGGGTGAGCCCCATGTCCCCATCGCCGGCCCTTGCCCATGGGGAAGCCGTTGGTTGCAGCCATGGCCATGGGGAGCCAGCGCTGATGTGGGTGTCCCTGTCCCCACAGAGCCCTTCCAGCACCAGGACCCCACCGAGATGCCACCAGAGCAGATGCATGGGCACATGGGGCGCAGGCAGTCGGGTGCGGATGCCCCTGGGAACAGGGGGGTTGGGGTGACAGTGGGGTTTGGGATGGGATCCAATGGGATTTGGGATGGAGTGGGATGCTAATGGGGTTTGGGATGGGGTGGGGTAACAATGGGGTTTGGGATGGGAGAGATACCAATAGGGCTTGGGATGGGCTGGGATGCAATGGGATGTAGGATGGGATGCCAATGGGATTTGGGATGAGGCGGGATCCATTGGGGTTTGGGATGGAATGCCAATGGGATTTGGGATGGGGTGGGATCCAGTGGGGTTTGGGATGGGGTAGAGTTCCAGTGGGGTTTGGGATGGAATGCTGGTGGGGTTTTGGATGGAGTAAGGTTCCAATGGGATTTGGGATGGGCTGGGGGACTGCTGTTGGGGGACATGGGGACGATGCCACCATCACCCCACCTGGATGCCCACCCTCTCCCTGCAGAGCCGGCCAAGCAGATCCTGCAGCACCTGGGTGAGCAAGGTGAGCAGCACAGGCGCTGGCACCCCTGGGTGCGGGCAGTGGGGCTGAGGGCACAGGGGGGCACTTTGGGTGCTGCCCCCCCCCAACTTCCCCTTTTCTCTCTCTTGCAGGGCTCAAGGTAAGGCTGCAGCAGGGGTGGTTGGGGTGCGCGGTGCCCCCCGGTGCTGGCACACCGGGGCCATGGTGCTGAGCCCGGTGCTCGCCCCCCGGTAGCACGCAGGTAGTGATGGGGCTCTGCTGGCAATGGGGGAGCCCCCCCAGCACCCCGGAGCCTGGGCAGCGGCTGAGGGCCTGGTGGAGGAGGAAGAGGAGCAGGAGGAAGAGGAGGAGTTGGGCAGAAACAGTCACGAGGAGCTGGCTGGGGCTGAGGAGCTGCTGGGGGAGCCCCAGGAGGAGCAGGTACCCCAAAACCCAGGGTGGGCACCCACTGATAGTGGTACACGGGGCACCCACATCACTCCTGGGGCACCCTACATCCCTCCTGGGCACCCCACATCAGTCCTGGGGCACTCCATACTGTTCCTCAGGCACCAACATCACTCCTGGAGCACTCTATACTGTACCCAGGGCATCCAGCATCACTCTCAGGGCGCCCACATCATTCCTGGGGCATCCCATATTGTTCCCGGGGCATCCCATATTGCTCCCAGGGCATCCTGTATCACTTCTGGGGTACCCAGCATCACTTCCAGAGCAGCCAGCATCACTCCCAGGGCACCCACATCGTTCCTGGGACACCCCATGTTGCTCCCAGGGCATTCTGTATCACTTCTGGGGTACCCAGCATCACTTCCAGAGCAGCCAGCATCACTCCCAGGGCACCCACATCATTCCTGGGGCATCCCATATTGCTCCCAGGGCATCCTGTATCACTTCTGGGGTACCCAGCGTCACTTCCAGAGCACCCTGCATCACTCTTGGGGCACCTCATATTGCTCCTGGGCCCACTCTGGGGTCCTCAGCCATGATTTGGCTGTGACCCCCACACACACACTTTGCTGTCTTCAGGCCGGGGGGCACCCACCGGTACCAGAGCCACCCAAGCGGCCGAGCAGCTGGGGCCCGGGGAGCTGTGAGAAGGTCAGTGCAGCCCCACAGCCCCAGCTCGGGGGTCCCGATGGACCCAGCACCCACCCCCTGCCCCCTCTGCAGGCCGGCAGCGCCGGGGAGCACCCCGAGGTGCCGGGGGCACCCAAAGCCCCATCCTCGATGGGGACCCCGGCGCTGCCGCCGCGCGGTGCTGAGGATTTGCAGGTGCTGAGCAGCGAGGAGGAGGAGGAGGATGAGGATGAGGATGGAGCCCCGGGCAGCATCCTGCCGCCCTCGGTGCTGGACCAGGCCAGCGTCATCGCCGAGCGCTTCGGCGGCGGAGGGAGCTTGTCCCGGCGGAGCAGCCTGGCCATGGAGGGCCCATTGGCACGGCCGAGCAGCCACGGCGGCAGCGCCCTCAGCCTGGATGGAAGCGGCCTCCCCGTTGAAGCCGGGGAGCCCGGGGGGGGGTCCCCCAGGGCCGTCCCTTCCCCAGAGCCCTTCCCCGGAGCCCGCCGGGGGTCGCTGCTCTGCAGCCGGGACCGTTTGCTCCTGGATAAGATCCGGAGTTACTACGGGAGCGCCGAGCATCGGGACAGCGGCTTCAGCGTCCGCCGCCGGGAGAGCCTGTCCTTCATCCCCAAGGGGCTGGTGAGGAGCTCCGTGTCCCGCTTCAACAGCCTCCCGCGGCCCCCGGGGAGCCCGGAGCCCACCGCGCAGCCAGCGCCGGTGTGTCCCGTGGTGGGACCGGGTGAGCTGTGCCAGGAGAATGGGATGCAGAGCCCCAGGAATGGGATGCAGAGCCCAGAGAACAGGATCCAGAGCCATGAAAACAGGATCCAGACCCCTGAGAATGGGGTCCAGATCCCTGAGAATGGGGTCTGGAGCCCCAGAAATGGGATGCAGACCCCAGAGAACCGGATGCAGACCCCAGAGAACAGGATCCAGAGCCATGAAAGCAGGACCCAGACCCCCGAGAATGGGGTCCGAAGTCCCAGGAATGGGATGCAGACCCCTGAGAACAGGATCCAGAGCCCCAGGAATGGGATCCAAACCCCTGAGAACGGGATGCAGACCCCTGAGAACAGGATCCAGACCCCGGAGCCGCTCCTCATCCTGGAGGATGATGACTTGGACGCCGGCAATGAAGATCAACCGCGGCTCCCGCTGCCGCCGCACCCCGGCACCAAGGTGTACCAGCTAGCGCGGCAATACAGCCTCCGCATCAAGAGCCGCCGCTCCGGTACCCGCCGCTCCCCGCTGCAGCCGGACCCGGCAGCCCCATGCGCTGCTCCGCGGCCGGGGCCGCTGCCCGTGTCCCCGTCCCTGCTCGGGGACAACCCCGGCTCCTCCGAGCCCTTCCCTTGGCCGGACGTGCGGGAGCTCCGCGCTCGCTTCGGTGCCGCTCGGCCTCCGCCGGTGACCCGAAGCCGCTCCGCACCGGAGGGACCGTGCCGCGGAGGGCGCCCGACGGCGAAGGAACGCGGCGGAGGTGGCGGCCGCAGCCGGAGCGCTGAAGCCGGGGCAGGACCCAGCGCTCACGGCAGCGATGGGGCGCTGTGGGTGGCAGCGGAGGCGCCGCTCGGGGCCGGGCAGCGGGTGCTGGTGCTGGAGAAGGTGCCGGTCCCCCCCGAGCCCCACTGCTACGTACAGATCCGCTCGCCCACCACGCGGGAGAAGATCTGCTTGAAGGCGGTGGTGGAGCGCTGCAAAGCGTACCAGGAGTCCGAGGAGTACCGGCGGCGTTGCCCAGAGCCCCCCGGTGCCCCGCAGCCCCCCGGTGCCCCGCAGCCCCCCAGGCACGGCCTCGTCCGGGACCTAAGGCAGAAGTTTCAGAGCCTCGACGCTGCCAGCTAGGGGAGGAAAAGGGGAGATGGGGAGAAACGTGGACCACAGGGGAGGGGAGCGCAGCAGTGGATGCTCAGCGGAACCCCATGGACCTCTAACTTATATGGAAGAAGGGGGACCCCATGGAGGTCCGGCTCACCCAGGAACAGGAGCACCATAGGGGCCTCCAGCCTACCTGGAAGAAGGGGCACCCCATGGACCCTCAATTTGTCTGGGAGAAGGACCAGCCATGGACGCCAGCTCACCGAGGAAAAGGGACACCCTATGGACCTCCATCCTATCCGGGAAAAGGGGCACCCAATGGATCCCCAACTTGCCCAGGAGAAGGGGGACCCCATGGACCTCCAGCTCACCCATAGAAGCAGCATCCTATGGACCCCCAACTTGCCCAGGAGAAGGGGGACCCCATGGACCTCCAACCTACCCAGGAGAAGCAGCATCCTATGGACCCCCAACTTGCCCAGGAGAAGGGCACCCCATGGACCTCCAACCTACCCAGGAGAAGGAGCACCCCATGGACCCCAACTCTCTAAGGAGAAGGGACAACCTATAGACCCCCAAGTTGCTTGGGAGAAGCAGCACCCTGAGGACCCCCAAGAAGCGGGGTCACCCCACGTCCCTCCCCGGCACCCCCCAGCGCTGCGCCCCGCTCGCTTTCACATCTTTATTATCAAAAATCCAACAAAAAACCCCAAATCTGAACCAAAAGTTCCTCTCTGGTCACCCCCATCCCCCCGGGGTGCCCGTGGGGTGCAGGGGGGATCCCCCCATACCCCAATGGGGGGGGACACGGGGAGGTGGGTGATGGCGAGCGGTGCCCCCCATACCGATGCTCTTTGGTTGGTGCCCATGGGTGCCCCCTCTGCACCCATGCAGTGTAGGGGGGGGTATGGCTTGAGGGAGCACCCATGGGAGCCCCCCGAATGGGTGCTGGGGGGGGGGGGGCACTACAGCCATGGCCGTGGGTGCTCCTGCATGCGGGGACACGCGTGTGTGCATGCAGGGACACGTGTGCACGGGGCTGCTGCGCACCCCTGGGTGTGTGTATGTGGGGGGCACACGCCTGGAGGGGCACATTACACACGTACGCACACGCGTGTGCACACGGAGACATACGTGTACATCCGTGCCCACCTCCACGTGTGTGTGTGTGCATACCGTTAAGCATGTAAATATATATAGAAATAGAAATATATCTATACACACGTGACACACGTGTGCACGGACGCGTGTTCCACGCACACGTATGTGCTGCTGTACATAGGGGCGAGCCCACGCACGGCTGTGCCCCGATGGCCCGGGATACAGGAGCTCACGCGTGAAGCCCATCAGCTGCCCCCATAGACGTGTCCGCGCGGGTAACACGTGTGCGCACGCGTGTCCCTGTCGCACGCGTGTCCATGTGCACGCACGTCCCTGTCACACGCATCCCCCCGCCGCGGGGGGGGTCATTTCTTCTTGGGGAAGAAGCTGAAGCGTTTCTCCTTGTCCCTGCGGGGCAGGGGGCCCGCGGGGGGGGCCGTGGCCGGGGGCAGGCTCTGAGCCTTGCCCCGCCAGCCCTGGCACTCGCCGATGGCCGCGCTCAGCCCCTGCAGCCAGGCCTGCAGCTCCTCCTGGGCACATGGGCACCGTGTTAACGGGGCCTGCCCCGGGACCCCGGCACCTTCCTGGGGTGGTACTGGCTGCCCCACATCTCCCACAGCCACCCCATGGGTACCAGCAGCCCCATGCCATGTCCTGATGGCATCCTTGGTTACCCCATGGCCCCCGGGTACCACCAGCCACCTGTGTCCTCCCAAGCATCACCAGCCTTACACCATGCCCTGATGGCATCCTTGGTTACCCCATGGCCCCTGGGTACCACCAGCCACCTGTGTTCTCCCAAGCATCACCAGCCCCATGCCATGTCCTGATGGCATCCTTGGTTATCCCATGGCCCCTGGGTACCACCAGCCACCTGTGTTCTCCCAAGCATCACCAGCCCCATGCCATGTCCTGATGGCAGCTATTGACACCCCATGGCCCCCCTGGGTACCTCCAGACCCACACCATATCCCGATGGCATCCCTGGTTACTCTGTAGTCCTGCAAGCAGCAGCAGCTGCGCTGTATGCCACTGGGCACTACAGGTCACCCTCTGTCCCCCTGGGCATCTCTGGCCATCCCCATGTCCCCTGGGTACCACCAGTGTCCTCTGGGAACCACCACCCATCCTGTATCCCCCTGGGCACTGCTGGTCCCCTCTATCCCCTGGGCATCTCCAATCCCCTCTATATCCCCCTGGTCACCACCGACCACCCCGTGTTCCCTGGGTATCCCTCACCTCATCCTTGCCATGGAAGAGCCACTCGCTGCCATTGCTGAGCCTGGGGACAGAGCACAGTGAGGCCGGTGCTGTGTGTGCCGCTTCCCCCCACAACGCCCCATAACACCCCACAGCAGCCGGGGCTGTACCTGAGCTTGAAGACGTGCTTCTTCTTCTTATAGCCAGCAGCCACCTCGCAGGAGGCATCCTGCAGCCCCAGGGGCTCCTCCCCATGGCAGGGCAGCCCCAGTGCTCGGCTCTTGGCATCCTTGAAGAAGGCGAGCTGGCCTCCCCGCAGCACGCAGTACCGCGTGCTCCATGACCTGTGCCATACCACTCCATCACCATCATCATCACCACCATTATCACCATCATCATCACAATCATCACCACCATTATCACCATCATCATCACCACCATTCCCATCATCACCACCATCCCCATCATCATCACCACCATCCCCATCATCATCACCACCATTGTCACCATCCCCATCATCATCACCACCATAATCACCATCACCATCATCATCACCACCATAATCACCATCACCATCATCCCCATCATTGCCACCATCCCCATCATCATCATCATCACCACCATTATCACTATCCCCATCATCACCACCATCACCATGATCATCACCACCATTATCACCATCATCCCCATCATCATCACCATCACCACTATCACCATCATCATCACCACCATTATCACCATCCCCATCATCACGACCATCTCCATCAGCACCATCACCATCATCATAGAATCATAGAATAGTTTGGGTTGGAAGGGGCCTGAAGTTCATCTAGTTCCATCATCACCACCATCACCTTCATCATCACCACCATCGCCATCATCACCACCATCATCATTATCATAGAATCATAGAATAGTTTGGGTTGGAAAGGGCCTGAAGTTCATCTAGTTCCATCATCACCACCATCACCTTCATCATCACCACCATCGCCATTATCACCACCATCACCATCATAGAATCATAGAACCATAGAATAGTTAGGGTCAGAAAGGACCTTAAGATCATCTCGTTTTGCCATCACCATCATCACCACCACTACCATCCCCATCACCACCACCATCACCTTCATCTTCATCACCATCACCACCACCACCACTCCTACCGGTTGGACGCCCGCTTGGTGGCTGCCTCCAGGTCGTGCTTGCGGCCGAGATACCCTTCCAGCTGGATGTTGCTGGCGCGGGCCGGGAGCGTCGCCGGCTCCTCCGGCTCCTCCCGCCGCGGCGATGCCGGCTCCTCATCGCCCACCGGCCGCGTCAGCTGCCGCCAAGCAACAGCCCCGTCACCACCCACAGCCACGGCCTGAGGGGCCGCGCCTCCCATGGTGGCACCTCGCGCACTGCCCTTGTCCCCCAGGCGCTGGGTGCCGGGTACCGGGGATGGTGACCCCATCAGCTCCAGTGTGAGTGCCGGTGGGCGCTGGGGGGACACCAGGGACATGGTGGAGCCACGCGAGAAGGAGCACCCTGGGGACACCCCTGGGCTCGCTGTGGTGCCGGGGACCCCCAGGTCTGGGGTGATGGGGCTGAGCCGCAGTGGTGGTGTCCCCTACCCAGGGGGCTTGGGCACAGCAGGGGATGGTGGTGGGTAACTGCCAGTGAATGGGGTCCCAGCCCAGGGCAGGCACTGGGTGCCATAGGAGGGGCTCTGTGATGCTGAGGCACCCGTCCCCTCATGCACCCATGGGTGGGCACGTGTCTGCTGGCACCGCAGCCGCATGCAGTGTGTCCTGACGAGAGGGATGGGAGCAGGGACAATGTCCTTGGCAGCCGGGAGGTGGCAATGTCCCCAGGCAGGCAGGCAGGGAAGGATTGTGTCCCCAAGCCGGTGGAAAGGGCCACATCCCCAAGCAGGCAGAGGGGACCCTGTCCCCAAGGAGCCAGAGGATGCCCATGTCCCCAGGCAGGCAGGAGAAGCAGAAGAGGTTCCTGTCCCCAAGCAGGCAGAGCAACCCAAAGCAATGCTGTCCCCAAGCAGGCAGGAGGAGCAGAAGATGCCCATGGCCCCAAGCAGGCAGAGCAGGCAGGAGTGGAGGGGATGGCAGCAAGCAGAAGGTTCTTGTGGGGTGTGATAGGGGGTGAATCACATGGGGGTGACAGTGCTCTGAGGGTGGCAATGCCCTGTGAAGTGATGATTCCATGTGGAGTAGTGATGCCCTACACGTTGTTGATGTCTTATAGCATGACAACGTCCCATGGGGTGACAATGGCTTGCAGGGTGACAATGCCCCATACAGAGATGATGCTCCTTGGGGTGATGATGCCTCATAGGGTGACATCTCCATGGGTGACCATTCCCTCGTACAGTGATGATACTCCTTAGGGTGATGATGCCTCACAAGGTGACATCCCCATGGGGTGACCATGCCCATACAGTGATGCTATCTCTTGGTGTGATGATGCCTCACAGGGTGACATCCCCATGGGGCGATGATGCCCAAGGAGTGACAACACCCCCAGCGCCACGAGCCATGACGTGAGCCAGAAGCTCCATTGCTGTGTGTCCAATGTCCCCTCCATGCTGGGGCAGAGCCAGGTGCCACAGACCCATGTGGTGTCCCCATGGGTCTCTCCAGGGATGCACACCAACAGCAGAGGATGGTGACTGAGATCTGCCCACCCCATGCAGATAACCCATCTCTTCCCAGAGCCACCCATGGGTGCCAGCCTCCCACAGCCTGGTCCTGAAGAAGAGTGATGGGAAGGGAAAGTTGCAGCACCCATGGGTGCAGCACTCATGGGCCAACCCGACTTTTTTAGGGTGATTTATAGCATTTATTCAACTCAAGACAAGGAACAAGGTGAGGACAAGGGGGGATGCAGGAGCCATCGGCACGACACGGTGATGGGTTTGCCAGGAGGCGATGGGACATGCAGGGAGACCTTTCCATGCTGCCGGGGAAGGAGGAAACTAAAGGTGAGAACTGACCGGCTCTGGTCCATCGGTGGTGGGTGCGGAGGTGTCCTGTGTGCTCGTGTCCTTCCTCTTCTCCTCATCCTCCTCCTCAGACCTGCAGCAGGGAGCAAGAGGCTTGGAGCAACCTGGTCTAATGGCAGTGGTTGGAACTGGACAGGCTTTAAGGTCCCTTCCAACCCAACCCATTCCATGATTCTACATCCCCATCCCAGCCAGGACTGGCTGCTCTCCTGCCCCACCAAGGGATGGAAGCACTGGAATGATGGGACTCAACCTTCACCTTTCCCCTTTCCCTGCACTGATTCACTGCTCCCAGACCAAACCCTTTGAGAAGAGGGATGCTGCAGATGGTACCCATGTGCCTGCCCAAGAAGCCGCTGCATCCACCCAGTGATGATGCCAGCACCTCTTACCCAGGCTCCAGCTCCCCATCCAGATCCAGGCGGTACTCCGGAGCCTCGGAATGCGTCGTCCCATCCCGCACCAGCCCCTCAAGCAGTGTCCGCTCGCTCAGGAGCTCCAGCTGCCAGGAGGGGGACAGGGGAGTCAGGGGGTGGTGGGGACGTGGGATGGGGACCGTGCTCTGTGCCAAGCCATGCTCACCGTGGTCAGCTTCCGCAGGGCAGCGATGCGCTCCTCCCACGTGGCCGAGGACTTCTCGAAGGCCTCGTGGCGCTTGAGCAGCTTCTCCACCGCGTCCACCGTGTGCCCGTAGTCGCTGCTGGCCAGGTAGGGCTCCTGCGCCATAAGCCACGCCTCGGCCACCGAGGCATCGCGGGAGAACTGGCACACCTCCAGCGCTGCGGCGGGGGTGGGAGTGCTTAGACCCTGCCACCAGCACCATCATCACCACCCATCATCACCATGATCAGCAGCAGCAGCATCGTCATCACCACCATCATCATCAGCAGCATCATCATCACCATCACCACCCATCTTTATCACCACCATAATCATCACCACCACCATCACCACTCATCACCATCATCATCATCACCACCATCATCATCATCATAATCATCACCAACCATCACCATCGCCATCATCATCACTACCATGACCACCCATCATCATCACCACCATCACCACCCATCATCATCACCACCCATCATCGTCACCACCCATCATCGTCACCACCCATCATCATCACTACCATCACCATCATCATCATCATGCAGGAGAACTGGCACACCTCCAGCACTGTGGGCAGGGATGGGAGCACTTAGACCTTGCTACCATCACCATCATCATCACCAACTATCATCACTATGACCCGGAGAGCTGTCAAACCTCCAAGCACTGCTGCAGGGATGGGAGTGCTTAGATCCTGCCACTGACAACCCCCAGCATCATCAGCATCATCATCACCTTCACTATCACCATCATCATCATCACCAACCATCATCATCACCTTCACTATCACCATCATCATCATCACCAATCATCATCATCACCACCATCATGCAGGAGAACTGGCACATCTCCAGCACTGCAGGTGGGGATGGGAGAGCTTAGACCCTGCCACCACCAGCACCACCAAAAACGGCCACCAGCATCGTCACCGTCATCACCACCATCACCA
Organism: Psittacus erithacus; assembly: GCA_009867235.2. Taxonomy (NCBI): domain Eukaryota; kingdom Metazoa; phylum Chordata; class Aves; order Psittaciformes; family Psittacidae; genus Psittacus; species Psittacus erithacus. Next base: position 18,658 of record WYDI02011995.1, read on the forward strand.
CCACCAATAGAGAACAGGGAGAACTGGCACACCTCCAGCACTGCAAGCAGGGAGAGCAGTGCTAAGACCTTGCCACCACCACCACCATCACCATCAGCATCATAACCATCATCATCACCATCACTACCCATCACCATCCCCAACCACCATTACCTAGGAGAGCCCGGGTGCAGCACTGCACTGCAACAGGAATGGCAATGCTCAGACCCTGCCACCACCATCACATCACCATCATCATCACCACCTGAGAGAGTGGTGGTGTGAGAGCACAGCGAGCTCAGTGCCCCATCCTTGCTGAACACAGGAACACTTTTACCTCCCACCATTTCACCCTGTTACTGCACGAGCAGACTGGACCCCTGCATGTGACACTTGGCACATCACTGGAACAGTGACAGAACCTTTCCTCTCCCACATTCCAGTGATCCAACAACGGAATTTGCACAATGAAGCTTTAAAAGGGTCCATTTTTCATGATGATCCTTCAGTTAAACACACTCATTTGGACCTGTCTCTCACAAAGGCCGCCTGAGCAGCCGGCAGATCGGTGTTGCTACGCCCAGGGCTGGTTGCTGGATTCCATAAGCAATCTTTTAGTCAGGTGTGGGAGTATTTCAGTATTTTTGGCACACCTGACAGTGCTCAGCCCCACCATCATCACCGTCATCAACCATCATCACCATCGTCAACCATCATTACCCTCATAACTACCATCGCCATAATCCCACCACCACCACATCTCCATCACCACCACCCCATCACCATCACTACCACATCTCCATCACCACGACACCCCCATCGCCACCATCACAGCTCCATCACTACCACATCCCCATCACCACCACATCACCATCACCACTGCATCTCCATCACCACTGCATCTCCATCACCACCACCATCACATCCCCTTCCCCACCATCACATCCCCATCACCACTACCACATCCCCATCCCCCCCACCCCCCCCCCCCCCCCCCCCCCCCCCCCCCCCAACCCCCCCTCCCCCCCCCCCCCACCACCCCCCCACCCTCACCCCCACCCCCACCCC
>WYDI02011998.1:541-45566 GCA_009867235.2 Psittacus erithacus
ATCCCACCCCATCCCATCTCACTCCCCTTGCTCCAGTCCCAGGACAGTGAACACGCTGAGACAAGCCCCCATCCCTGTGCATTCTGTGTACCTGCAGCCTGGAGTCAATGGTGAAGGACCCTGCAGTTGGGTTCATGCAGGCCACATACTGGCAGTTGTGAATGTCCTTCAAGGTCAGTTTGGTCCTGTCGTACCTGCACAGGGAGCAGCACTGTGAGGCTTTCCCCAGAGATGGGTTTCTCCAGTTAGGCTGTGCCCCACCAGCCCCATGAAGCCCTGTTTGGGGGGATGTGGGAACAGGGATCCCCATTTCCCTGGTGCTCAGCAAAGCCTGGCACTGCTCTTGGCAATGCTACATGGGGCCCTTCCTGCACCCCATAGCCAGATCTGGCCCCAAGCCCCTCCATGGCAGTCAGCACTTGCCACCTCTTCCCCCTTCCCAAGGGAGCCCTCTGCGCTGCACGATGCATTGCCAGGCACCGGGAACGCCGCCGGGGCTTCCCTGCCGGCACTGGCAGTGCGGCTCTTTGCTTTGGGTGGGGTTTGAAGCCACCAGCAGGAGCGAGCAGGCTGCGGGGGAACGGGCGGCTCTGCTCTGCAGCAGCGTGGCGAGGGAGGCAGCATGGGCAAGGCACAGCTGGGAGAGATGCCAGCATGGCACGGGATTGCCAGGCAGAGGGTCACCAAGGCCCCATGGCAGGGCCACTGGCCAGATACCCACCAGTGCCCGTGGTCCATGTGCTGCCGGATGAGCGTGTGCGGTGCCACGGTGCCGTACTTGTCCACCTCCGGCATGTTCATATCGTCGATGAAGTAGATGAGCCGCTTGCTCCCGGGCGGGCCGTAGTTCCTCCCGGATTTCTTCTCCAGGGGCTTCTCAAGGACAGCTGCATTGGGAGGAGATGAGCAGTGGGGCAGCGCCATGGGGCACATCCCGGAGCAGGGCCGGCTGCTGGCTCAGGCTGGCCTTACCCTGCAGCATGGCTGAGGTGGTGTAGAAGTTAAAGGGCACAAACTGCACGAGGTATTCATCTGTGCTGAGTGTCTCGAGCTTGTCCCGCATGAGGACTGACTTCCCCGTCCCCGCGTTGCCCACCAGCATCACCGGCTTTTTCTTCTCCATCAGCAGGTCCATGAAGAAGCGCAGGCGGATGGTCTCAGCAGTGTGCACCAGTGAGGCCTGGGGAAATGGCACCGTCAGTCCCTGGAGCTCTCTTCTTGCTGCTGGAGTCACTTGCAGGCAGGTGCTGAAGCCATGCCTGGCTCTCCCAGCAATGCCAGCGGGTCTCACAGAAGATGCTTTCTCTGCACAAACCTGGTCCCTCCCTAAAGCAAAAAGCCTCAGGTGCTTGGTTATTCTAAAGTTTTTCTGACCAAAATAGGAGCTGTCAGAAAAATGAGTTACTAAAGCAGCACAGCCCAGATCCTGAAACTGTTCCAGTGGCTTTGCTCAGCCATCACAGGAGCCAAATTCATCCCTGGCCCCCGCCCTTTCCCTGACACAAGGCCTCTCCCTCAGGACAGCATTTCACAACACATGTAAATGAAGTTTCCAAGCACATTTTTGCTTTCAGACACCAGCTATTATTTTGTGAGAACCTACAAAGCCAGAGGTTGACCTGACGTTAAAAAAGAGGAGCTGGAACTTGCAGCCCCCCTGAGGTTTCCATGGGGTGAAGCAGAACCATGGACGGGGTCTGCCTGGTGCCACCCAGGGGAAGCCCATGGAGTAACAGACAAACCACCTAACCACGGAGAGCCTGCAGGGAATACCTACCTGCAAAGGGACATCAGGGTTGAGGTTGAATTCTGGCACTTTTTCAGCCCAGGGTGTGAATCTCTTTGATTCCGGATCAATGAAGTAGTCAAAAATTGTCCCCTGAGAAGGAAACTTGATGGTTTTGAATTCGTTCAGCCACCACTTGCTGAACTCCAGGCGGTAATCCGTGAGCTGGGAGGAACCAAAGGGAGAACAGCTCAGAAACTCATCGGTGTTGTTGCTTTAGTATTGTCCTGAGGGACGCAGTCACAGGCAGGAGGCTCTGATGAGCAGGGAGGCGCGGGCAGGCGCTGGGTGCTTGGTCCTACAGCTGTACCTGGTCCTGGAACAGGGCCCCACCAAAGGCCCAGGTACAGGCAAAGACGAAGTAGAGCTCATAGAGGTCCCGGGACGAATCCGGCGGTACGTTCTGCGGTGTCAGGAGGCACTCGAGCAGGAACAGCACCATCTGTATCAGCGTGACCTCGGGGATAGGGGTGATCTTCTTGAATCCACTCTTTTGCTTCTCCAGGCACACTGGCAGGTACTTGTCAAAGAGGATTGTCAGATTGGCCTTCTCGGACTGCACTGTCCTCGTCTCAATCCAGCTGGTCACAATGCTGCCGGAGGGACAGGCAGGGCTGCAGGCGACAGCATGGGGGCCAGCACCTGCCCATCCCATCCCATCCCATCCCATCCCATCCCATCCCATCCCATCCCATCCCATCCATCTCCCGCCCTGGGCTCACGGGCTCCAGCCCAGGTCTGCAGGGTTGATGTAGAGGATTCCTGCCCGGGACACGGTGGCCGGTGTGGCAGTCCGCAGGTGGCTGATCTCAAAGAGGAGCCGCATGGTGGGGTTGAGGGGGATGCGCTCGTTGCTGGCCAAGGTGAGAACCTGGGGAGCAGCCCATAATAGGGGCATGCCCTGATCTTGGGGCACAGGCATGAACACATCGGATCACTTTGAATTAATGAGCAAGTAAAGCTCCTGGGGTGTGATGGCACCAACCTTATTGTCATCCATGACCGTGTTCAGGGACTCGATCCACATGGGGTCAATATCTCCATCGAGGATGATCCACTTGGGCCCCTTGTGTGTGATGTTGGACAGGTCACGCATTGCTGTAGAAAATAGACCTGTCCCATAGACAGGCACAAAAATTCGTCCTTTTAAGCAATGTTTGCTGGGGGGGACAGGCAGGGCTGGGTGCTTCCCTGAACCGTGTCCCTCCTCCCTCACACTCCACTAAAATTCCTCAAGGAAGGGTCTGCCCATTCCAGCACCACATCCCAAAGTGTTTACAGAGACATGCTTTATAAAGTGAATCATGAAGCTGCTGCAGGATGGCTTGTGCCGGTTCCGTGGGAAAGTGACCGCTCACAGCGCCAGTGTCTCACCGTCCTTCCACTGCCGCGTGGACGGGTGAATAACGCCAAACAGCTCATCGCAGGTCACAGCCTTGGGGTCGAGGTCCACAGTGACTGGCTTCCGCTTCATGTTTCTGTACGTCTTGTTGAGCGACCGCAGCACCTGCGCAGATGAACCGTGCAGCCATGGTGCTGGGCCCGGTGCTTGCGGTGCTCGAGGGTCTGGTGTGGCCATGGGCACCGGCTGCGCTGCCATCCCTGACCCAGGCACAGCTGCTGGTGCAGCTGCTGGCTGCGGCTGGCAGAGAAGTCTGAGAGGATGGGAGAGGGCATGGGATGTGCTTGACCAGGGGCAGGAGGGGACCCACGTCCTCAGGGATGGTTTGGCTGCTACCTGGGACTTGCCACAGCCGGCGTTGCCGATGACAAAGACAGAGTGTCTCACTTGCAGCAGCTCCTCCAGCTGCACCACCTTCAGCACGAAGCTCTCCTCTGCCTGCAGCTTCAGCTCCAGCACAGACTGCTTAATGATCTGGGAGGGAGAGCAGGCATTGATCACGGCACTGACCACGGGCAGCAGCCACAGCCTCTGCAAGACCCCCGAGACCACCTTGCTTCGCCTAGATGTGCCCAATGCAGCTTCAGCCCTTGGACACTGCCAGGGCCAGGAGGGCTCTGGGTTTGCACCTTCTCAAGTTGGAGGTCCCGCTTCCTGGGAACATCCAGGGCTGGGAATAGGTCTCCAATCAGCCCCATGAAGACGGGCAAGTCATCTGTCACAATCTTGGGGATGTTGAAGTCTCGTAAAGCTCTCATCAGAACTTGGTTCTCAGCAGAGTTCGGGTCCTCTCTCTTCAAGGAGCCTGCTACCACCAGCACGGACTTGATAGCCCGCAGACCCCAGTCATAGTGGTCCTGTGACAGGCAGCAAAGTATTAGACTTTATCTGTGGTGAGGGAGAAGTCCTTTAACCAACACTACTGAGGAGCACCCTCTCCACCAGCCCAGCCCCAGATTATCCACACAGTGTCCAGACAACTGGCCTTAAAGTGAGCTTATTTATGGGACAAGCCCCAGCCTGGGCTTGTTTCCTGGAAGCATGTGTTTCTTGTAAATCACTTCTGCTATGAGTAATATCTGGATGCTCTCATCTTAACTGACTGTATTTGATTCTATTTTTTGAATGCTTGATTTCTTCCATAAGGCAGAAATATTCCGGATGATGCACCAGTGTGGAAGTGGAATTTGCCCAGCCATAGACCTGAACTATGCAGAACATCAGCCAGCGCATTGCTACCAACAGTCTTACTACAATCCATCAGATTTGAAAGTCAGGTGAGCTCTTTCATCTTCAAGAACCGTGCAATACTGTGAAATTACCTGTTTAGACAGAAGCTCTTTGCAGAGTGCGTACAGAGTAATGAACTTTCTTGCTAGGAGCTTCGCATCCATAAAACCTTCTGCAACAAGCATGATTTCACAGATCAGCTCAAAATCGGGGACCACCATGGCGCAGGGCCTGTGAAGGGCAGTAGTGGTTTGCAGGGCTGTGCATGGGCACCCACAACCCCTCATCCTCCCACAGCCAGCAAGAATTTGCATCTGAGTTGCCAATATAACTCATTCTCTGCTATGTTAGCATCAGAGAGCTGGGCAGTGATTTACACTGGCTGGGGGCTCTGGGGGTCTCTTGTCCAGCTTACTGCTCCAAGCAGAGTGTCACAACTGGATCAGGTCACCCTGAGCCTTCTGCAGTCACAGTCTGATTTCCTCCACGGGCAAAGATCCCACAGCATTCTTGAGCCACCCCTTCAGCATTTAACCACCTTTTTTAACTGTTCTCAACTGGATTTGTGGCTCAAGGTGGCAGCTGGACACTCTGAGCATCCTGTCCCCAGGCTGAGCAGCCTCTGAGCACCCCAGGGCTCTGGGCAGGGCTGTCCTGGGAAACAAGGTGTCCCCAACACAAACACCCTTATTTGCACTAGCAGGGGCTGAGGTCACATTATGGATGCAGCACACAAGTGTTGCTGCAGAGGTAAATGCTGCAGTTACTGCAGTCAGACACAGACCCATCTACCTACGGTTACCTGAACAGAGCTTTTAAGTTTTCAGGCAGTTCTGTCCGTCCTGCATAGCCAGGGTTCATGGTGATGAAGAGCCCAACCGACGGGACCAGGCTGATCATCTCTCCAAGGAAATTGAAGGTTTTCTTCTTGGCACGAATTGCATCTTGAATAGACTTCACCTGCCAGCGAGCAGAGGTGTCGGTGCTGGCAGCACCGCAGGTCCCTGTGCTCACCCTCACCAGCCACCCTGGAAGGTGAGCCTGGAGGTCTGCCATGCCATGAGCAATGCTAGAAATAATGCTGAGAGCTTGCCAAAGCCACAGCACCAGGTGATAGTGTCAGTGGGTGTGACGGGTCATTGGGATGGGACACAGAGGGGCTGCATGACCTTAAACGCGCCCAAAGACCCGTACGGCTGCACTACCCCTCCATCTGCATCCCAACACGACAGTGGAAATACAGCAGCAAACCATCCCTTTGAAAGTCAGGTTTAACTGAGAGAACGTTCTGCACGTGACCCGGAATGTCTCATGCAGTCCCTACCTGCTGCTGGTGTGCCCAGGGAGCGCGTACCTGCACAGCGATCACGGACAACACCTCCACTGCAATGCGGTTGAACTCATCGAAGCAGCCCCAGGCGCCGGTCTGAGCCAGGCCTTTGTAGATATTGCCACAGGACTGCAGGGAGAGCGCCAGAGATGCCTTACACAGAGGCTGCAATGTGGGGATTTGTCAAAACAGCTCAAGTACTGAGAGCTGCTCTTGCTTTAGTGGTTAGTGCTGTGCCCTAGGGAAACGTCCCTCAGTGTTACAGCTCCCGAGGGTCCCCCGGGATTCCATGGACATGAGCTGGCTGAAGTTGTGATGGGAATGAGCGATCAAGGATGGCACCAGGGGCTGCTGCTGAACCCACATGCATTGTGCCAGGGAGAGAGCAGCTTTAGGAGTCTGGTGACGGATGCTGCAGTCAAACACGGGCTGCATGCTGCAGTGGTGCCTCCTGACAGAGGGTCACCCCCGCCTTGGTGGGCACCCCGTGACTCTCACCTCAGTGCCACCGTCCCTTTCCCTACCTTGTAGTCCATCTGCTCGGAGCAGTTGAAGACGTAGACCATCATGCCCACCGCCCGGCCCAGGTCCTTGGTGGTCTCTGTCTTCCCGGTGCCTGCAGGCCCAGCAGGGGCTCCCCCCATGTAAAGGTGCAGGGACTGTGTGAGGGTGATGTAGCACCTGAGGCAGGAGGACGCAGTGCTGAGCGGGGCTGGCAGCGCGCAGGGCCCCGGCGCCAGGGCGGGAGCGGGGAGCTGAGCACCCACCGGTCGGTCAGCGGCGTGATGACCAGCCGGGGCGTGTTCCCCAGGTACTCATAGGAGTACTGCAGCTGTGCATCGCAGATGTTGACACGGCAGTGCTTCACCCCGTTGTCCCAGTGGTGCCGGAGCTGCGACTGCCATGTGAACTCCTGCGCGCTCTCCACCTGCGGGCAGCCGGTCCCGACCCACTGAGCTCCCACACGCACACCAGGACCATTCCCCACCTCTGTGCATGAGGAGGGGGCGCAGGCAGGTCCCAGGGCAGCACTGGGGTGGGTGAAGATCATCCCTCCATGTGCCTGTGCCCCACGCTGAAGGTCGCAGTGGGAACTGGCAAAGCTGCTCCTGGAGTTGGCTTTGCATGAGCCCCAGCCTGGTCTTGTCTGCCCCAGTTGTGCCGCCACCTCCCCAGCTCCCCCCATGCACCCTGACACCCCATGTGTGCTTTACTCGTGCCATCAGGAGACTTAGAATATATTGAGAAGTGATAAAAGTCAGAGGAAATCTGTGCTCAGAGGTGCCAGGACCCCAAGCAGTAAAAATACCCTCTTGTAATGAATACCTTCGCAAGGATCATTTTGGCCACAACATCCCTGGCGTGGACATCAATGGTGCAGATTGTCATGATCTTCATCCTGTCTCCAGGAGTGAGGTGTCCAATGAGGAGGGAAATCAGAGCATTTAGCTGAGCAATCTGAGGAAGGGAAGATGATGAACAGAAAATTGATGTCATTATTTGCCCATCTCTCAGTGACACCCTGGACCAGACCTTGCTGCTTCTGAGCAGATCAGGGCTGCAGGAGAGCTCCAGCTACGGTCATCTCAGGTTGGCAGGAATGCCAACCTGCTTTTTGTTGTAATCCTTCATTGCGTTCTCATAGCCTTCCTCCAGCCTCGAAAAGGCCATGCCGACTTCTGTGGTCCACCAGATCTGGGTGCATGTCAGAGCAACCTGCAGCAAAGCACAGGGAGAAAATGTGGCCATCAAGGGAAATATCTCAGTCCCAGGAAGGCTGTGGGCAGGCAGCTCCTACCTGTGAGGGGTAGTCGAATGCCCACTGCTCCCGCGGCTTCTCCTCGTAGGTGACCATGGCCTCAGGGATGAGGGACCGCAGTGTGGAGCGCATGCTGGCCAGCACTTGGTTCAGCCAAACCTCCACCTAGAGGGTCACATCCAACAAACCCTGAGCAAGCGGCTCCCTTCTGGTCTGTGTGTGACCCCACACCGCCCCGCATAGTGAGCTTCTGCCTGCACATCACAACAGGCTCATGACAGACCCTGGCACGGGCCTGCAGGACACTTCCCATGGCAGTTTATGGGGCATGGGCTGAGGGTGGCCAACAGAGTGGGGAGAACCCCACTGTGACCACCTGAGGGGGCTGAGATGACTCTGATACTGCTGCAGCACTGTTAACCCATAATGCAGATCCCATTTCTGGGCTTTTGCATCTGAAAGGCTTCACAGCTGCATTTTGAACGGCTGTTAGTGCCCAGCAAGCTCAGGGCTCATCCCCATCCAGAACCTGCGCACCTCTGCCCCTGCCCACCCAGGCTCCGCACAGCTCAGCTGACCTGGCCAGTCAAACTGCAGTGTGCATCAAAGGTCACGTACTCCTCATCCAGACTGAACATCCCCAGTGCAACCTTCATGGGCTTTTTGTCCACACCTTTCTTGAACTTCAGCTTCGCCAGGCTGTCAAACAACTTCGCCAGGTGACGGGACACCTGAGGACAGAGGCACGGCTGGTCAGGGACTCCATCCTGCACAGAGCTGGGATCACCACCCTCCCGCATGGCTTTCAGGGTGCTGCATCCCCAAGAAGGAGGGTACCAGGGCTGGCGCTCTGTCCCTTAGGACTAAAACCATTTCAAAACTGCTGTAACGAGCACACAAGAGACACAGGACTTATCTCCACGCTTCGCACACAACCCTTACTTCAACTGGCTCATTCCCATTAGATAAAATATCGAGCAGGTCTGCAGAGGAAATGAAGTAGAATCTGGGAAAAATCAGCCTTTTTGTCTCGAGGTATTCAGCCAAAGCCTTCTCACAGACCACCAATCTAACAGAAACCAAGGAAATAACCTGCAGTTAAGCCCTGATGTAGAAGTTTTTGCTAAGCCCTTGTTATGCTGAGACGAACGCCACTTGGGAGAAAACAAACTCCTCCTTTGGCCTCTCCGTCGTGCTTCACCAGGACAGCTCAAACCTCACCTCTTCTGCAACTCTTCCAGCTTCTCGTAGAGACCACTCTTGTTTGTAGCTTCAATCACATTGGGAGTTTTCACTGCATCAGCCATTAATTCCTGCAGGAAATAAAACACTTCAGCTCTACCTGAAGCAGCGATGAGCTCCTGGGCCCCAGGAACAGGCTTCGCACTTTGAAATCCTTATCAATAGCCTCAAAACGCTTCGAGTCCTCTGGCAGCTGGCTGCGGATGTCTTTGGAGCCAATGAAGATGCTTTCCAGGTGACTCCATGTCCTCTGCACCTCAAACCAGATGCTGATAACGGCGTCAGCCGTCAACAGCTTGTGCTGCCAGGATGACACCTCCTGAAGGAAGAAGGCGAGGTACTTGGAGGTCATCAGGTTCTGCAGCTGCACTTGGTTGTCCTCCAGCGTCTCGATGAGCTCCTCATCCGACTTGAGCAGCAAGATGCCAGTCCTGGGGTGGGGCTCATGCTCAAACTCCATTGTCGCCCAGGTAGTGTCCAGGCTGCTCAGCACCTGCAGATGGGGGAGAAATGAGCTGGACTCTGAGGTGCCAAGTCTCAGGTCCTGTGGAAAGGCAGCAGCAGGAACGTCTCCTCCAGGGAACGAGCTCCATGGTACCGCACTGCATGTGGACTCCAGCCCCTGGGAGCAGGAACACAAGTGCCGACAGCACAGAGCCACATCAGAGCAGGGATCTCAGCAATGCAGGGGAGGAACTGAGCCCCAGTTACCTTCTCCATTCCTGACTCCTTTATGGCTTTGTCCACGATGCCATGAACCTCATCCTCAAAGCTGTGCAGGTTCAGCTGCAGCAGATCTGCGAGGGTTGTGTCCTCAGACATGGTGAAGTTCACCTGGAGCAGAACCACCACCGTTGGGACACGGACTCCCCTTGGCAGCGGCAGCCCAGTTCTCACCCAAATGAGCTCATTGACACCCATGTTTAAAGACCCTACACAAATATTTGCTTATGGCCAGCTTTTGAATGAGCTTGGATGCTTCCTGTGATGGACGCAAATCCCAGGAGCGCCCCAGGCCAGGGGCTGGAGACTGGGAAGAGTGGGAGTGTTTGGAGCACCTGGGTTGCCTGCATGAGCTCCTGCCAGTGCCGTTCCCTGATGGCCGGGTTCTGCAGCTCACTCACGGCATGCAGGGACGTTATCATGTTCTTCACGCTGTTGTCCAGCCCTATGAACGCATCCCAACTTCTCATCTCCTTATCCAAGCTCCTAATGTCTTTAGCAAATTTCTTACAGTCGATATCCATCTGCTCAACATCAATATCCTTCCACCTGGTGGTCTTCCAGTTGTCAATGTTTGTGTTAACCTGAATTTGGGAATAGATGCTCACAATTAGCAGAAGTGCTCCTGCCCAGCGCCTGTGCTGAGATGCACAGCCCCGCCTCAGCAGACCTATCAATGCTGTGACAACAACGTGCTCTGCGTCTCATCCCACCCCTCATGGCAATGAGCTTCTCGGAGGAGCCAGCAGCACTCTGCTGTCAAGCCCTTGGCCTGAAGACACCGCTGGGCATCGCGCCCTGGTGCAGGGACCAGCACCAAGCCCAGGCCTCCCCGTCCCCTCGCCCACCGCAGATGGCTGCCAGCAGCCACCATCTGCAGACACTGGGCAGCTCTTCATGGCCTCAGGAACTTCAAAACCATGAGGAGCAGCCCAGCACATCCAGGACCCTGCTCTGCACATCCTTGTCTCCTGGCCCTCCTGTCCTCCCCGTGTGCTGGCTCACAGGCTGTGGCACATACCAGGACGATCATGTCCCAGAGCTGCTTCAGCAGGCGCACCTCCCGCTGGCACGCTTTGAGCTGTTTGTACTCTGGGACTAACACTTCGAACAGCCTGGCTGACTCGGACAGGGCAGCCAAGTCACCCTCCATGGCGGTGATCAGCTTCTGTTGCTGAAATAGAGAAATAGAAAAGCTCTCAGGCGGGGTCAGCGTGACAGGGACGTGTCTCCCACCCCAGCAATGGCTCTGTCCCTGCTGCAGCATGGTGGAGACAGGAGGCTGACGCAGAGCCAGACCCTCCCCATTGGCATGGAGCTGGAGCAGAGCCCCTGTGTTTGGGGCTGGGGGTGGCCGGGCAGTGCCAAAGGGGACAGCACCATTCCTGGTGTCCTCCCCTTCCTCACCGTGTTCAAGGACACGTAGGGGTCTTGGTGAGTGAACGAGAAAGGGGCATCTTCCCGGAACTTCTCGTGGAAGACGCGCTGCTGGACCTGCACGGGAGGACGGGGCTCAGGGGGCAGCCGGGGAGAGCAGCGGGGGCTTCCCCAGGCTGCCGAGCCTCAGGGCGGGCACCTCGAACTGCTGGCACTTCCTGCGGATGACGTTGACCTCGTTGGCTTGCAGCGGTGCTGCGTTCTGCTTCACCCGCAGGCAGAGCTTCTTGGTGCTGTCCCACTGCTCGGGGAGCTCCTGCAGCCAACACAGCACAGCATGGGCAGCCTGGTCCCCTGCAGCCCACGCCTGGCCCCCCGCACCTCATGGGCCTTACTTGGAGCTGCAGGTGGACCTTCTCTGACATCTCCACTCCATAAGTGCTGAGCAGGGCAATCGTCTCCTTCAGGGGCTGAAACATGGTGTCGGTCGTCGCTTGCCTCTCCTTGACCCTCATCAGGTGCCCCATCACTGCCACCAGCCCGTCATAGTCTCCCTCCTCCAGAGGTTTACTCAAGCCAATGTTGGCATCTTTGACGAAATCCTCCAGGTCCATGAGGCTGGGAGGAAGGTGCTGGTGCTCACTGGGCGTCCCTGGCAGGGCTCACAGCAGCCCCTGTGCCTGCCTAGGGCTTGTTCTGCAGGGCACAGCCCCAAGGGATGCACCCATCACCTCTATCCATCACCATGGGCATGCCCAGCACTTTCACCCACACCTCCACAGCTCCAGCCCTGCCCTGGCACATGGTGGTGCCTTTGCCACAGCCCAGCCAGGCTCTGGTCACCAGGAGCGCCCTGTCCCTGTGCTGGGGCTCACCAAACCCCTACCTGTTGGTGACGTGGTCGATGAGGTGCTGCCGGAGCGCCAGGCCCCGGTCCTTGATGGTTTTCAGCAGCGCCTGCTTGAAGGGGCGGCAGTCGCTCTGCAGCCACCCCCCAAACACCTTGGTGTTCGCAAACCCCAACACCTCCTTGCACAGCACCTCGCACGTGTCAATCTGGGGACAAGAGCGGGTCACAGCCAGCGCCCAGCACCTCCCCGGCAGCCGGCACCTCCCCCGGAGCCCAGCCCGCACCTCCTCTTGAAAGTGCTTGAGGGTCGGGGCCCCCTCAGGCAGGGGCTCATCGGGCCACGGGTCCTTCTCCTCGGGGCTGGGGGCGCCGCCGAAGGTGAGGAAGCGCTGCAGGAACTCCTGGGGGTCCTCCAGCCACAGGTGCGCTTGCTCCTCGAACGTGACGCTGTACTCCTCACCCTCTGACATGGCACTGACCACCAGCGCCACCACCTCCTCCCGCATGCTGCTGAGCTCCGCATGCTCCTCCAGGGCCGTCTGCAGGGATGGGCAGAGCTCTCAGGGACCGGCTGCGGGGATCAGGCACCCTCAGCCGCCGCCAGCCGAGCCAGGAGGTGCCACCTGCCATGGACCAACCTTGTAGCTGAGGTTCCCCTGCAGCAGGCGAGGGATGCACACTGCGGCCACGTAGATGTCGCTCAGCAAGCTCTCTGCCAGCTCCAAGAAGCTGTTTTCATCTCCCACCTCCAGCGAGGGCTGGTACTGCACCCTGCCGTCACGCAGCTCCATTTGCACCTCGAACAAAGGGGCCACGTTGGCCTGAAACAGGTCATCACCTCGTGTGGTGCTTCACATCCTGCGTCACCCCATCCCCACGGTGGGGACAAGGGGGGACACGGGCGCCTCTGGCACTCAGTGCCCCGTGCGTCTGAGTGTTTGGTCACTGAACAATTGCCTGAAGCCACCACCAGTGGGCAGTGGCCACCCCGAGCAGGGCTAAACCCGGACCTACATCAGGGGCCATGTTGTTAAGCAGCAGCTGCAGTGATCTGCGGACAAATCTGAAGAGTCCCCCCAGCACGATTCCATCCAGGTAATCCACATAGTCCAGCCATATCTGTGCTGACACATCAGCCCTCAGCAGATTCGCGTTCTCCTGCAAGCAGCAAAAACCAACTCGTATTTGCCCATGAAAACCCAGCAAACATCCCAGCTCCTACCACTGCAAGTGCACTGCCCATGGCCCCGCGGGTCCATCCTGCCTGGCTGTCACACGGGTCCCGCATCCTTCCCTTTCTCCCCGCTGTGCAATCCTAGAATGCAGCCAAGACCTCACCCAAGAAGGCAGCCGACTCCTGGCTTCCACTGGAGCCTCAGCTCAGCACATAGCACAGACCCCAGGTCCCACTGATCGCAGTTACAGAGCGGAGACAGTGCTGGGTTCAGAGCACTGCAGCACGTCAGCGTCAGGCACACTCCATGTTACACGGCTCCAAATGAAGCATCCTGGGACGTGTCTCACCTCCAGCATCTCATGGATCTTTACGCCTGCATCCCTCATGGCAGCGTAGCACTTGGTTAGGGTGTTTGCTCGCCCACCCAGGTCCAGGAGCGCTGTTTCCTTCTTATCCTTCCTTTCGAACAAGGGATCTGCTGAGCACACCTGCAGGGAGAAGACAACAGAGCTGCTCCATGGTGCTGGGCAGGGGTAAATCCCTGCAGGAAGCTTCCCGGGAAGGCACGAGCGAAAGCTACCTCTATCAGCTGGGTGATATTTGCCACGTTTAACTTTGCCTTCTGGACCCTGTTCTGCAAGTCATACAAGACATCTCTCATCTGCTGGATGTACTCCATGACGCCTGGGAGGAAAACACGCACCCAGGACTGACGAGTTACGCAGACCCCTCCAAGGCGATAAGCCATGGGGCGCATCAGGGCTATTCATCACAGTGGGGGAACACTGTCCCTCCTCACCTCACCCATCCCCTGTTTTGGGGACCTGAGGGCAGGTGCTTGGCCAGAGGTGGGAAGGTGCCAGGGACCCCCAGTGCACACTGCGCATCTCTGGCCTCGGGTGGGTTTGTACCTTCATGGTGCCAGAACAGGGTGCGCTCTGCACAGGAGAGCTGCTCATCCACGGCCTCCAGCTCCCCTGCCACCAGCGGCAGCTCCACCGGCAGCAGCCTCAGCTTCACCTGCAGACCCAGCACGGGTGAGCAGGGACCACCCTGGTCTTGCTTCTGCCCTGCTCCAGCATGGCTGTGCTCACCTCTGTGAGCCCCGGCCTCACAGAGGAATGGGCTCCCCACATGCTGTGTGATGGCAGCAGCAGCTTGGCTCAGCACTGGGGCCAGCCAGGCTGCGGGGGGATGGTCACACGCCTGCTGTACCCTGACACCCCTCGGCTTCCAGGACTCATTTCATGAGTCTCCCCCCAGGGGCTTCCCGGCCAGTCTCAGCCCGGCCAGTGCTCAGCACACGGAAGAGCAGCCAGGCCGTTTCCGCTTTGTGACCTGCCTCATTGTACCAGCCGGTGATAAGATCCAGGTTGTCCACAAACTTCTGGAACATCTCATTTTGAGCAAAAAGGGTCTCAGCGCTGCTCGGGATATCCATCTCTTGGAAGTTCAGGTACTTCACCTCCCGCAGCACAGCCACGAGCTGTGGGACCCAACGGCCAGAGAAAAGACTTGTGAGGAAAACCCGTAAGGTCCCGCACTGAGCCGCACTGACTGCCGCTCAGGGGAAGCATCGCTGGCACTGCCCACACAGCACCAACCTCTTTGCTGAAGTTCACACTGAGGAGGGAAGATTTGAGGTCCCTCAGGATCAAGGGCTGCTCCAGGCTGAAGTGACAGTCCTTTCCGGCCCCCTGCACCCACTGCATGTAGACGTCCTTACGGAAGCCTTGCAGCAGCCCCATCATCTCTTCGTACTTCTCAGACAGTAGTTTGGCTTCAGCACTGACCATCACCCTGCCAAGATCATGATAAAGCAGCAGCTGCTGCAGGGGCAGGAGACACACAGGGCCAGACCCTGCCCCCTGTGACCCACACGTACGGGTGGTTGATGGAAAACAAGTCCTTGTAGGGCCCCTCCAGCCGCTCCTGCAGCTCCAAAGCCCACTGCAGCTGCCCGGCCACCGGCGGCATGTTTTTATTGACGGCTGGGCCCGTCCCGTGCAGCAGCACAGAGGAGATCTGGGTGTCATAGAGCACCTTCACATCCTCCAGCTCGGCCTTAAACATCTCCAGCAGGGCTGAGTAGCGGGAGGAAAGCTCAGCTTTTATCACAGGGCGCTCCAGCAGGTAGAAAAACATGTGCACCAACTGCGGGAGAAAGAGGCGCTGCCTTTGGCTCCCCAGAGCATCCCAGAGCAGCCGCTGGCACCCAGCAGTGCCTTCAACATGGTGCAGCATGCTGGGGGCACAGGTACCTTCACAACAGACATCAGGCAGCTGCAGTCGTCGAAGCCTTGGCAGAAGATGGTGGCCAGCCGCCTGTCGATGTCCTCAATCTTCTTCTGGAACTCCGCAAAGTCTGTGTTCAATTGCTGCCAGGAGAGAGCAAACAGAATCTGGTGAAGCCTCTGTGCTTCCTTTCCAGACCCTTCCTGGAGGATTTGCTGAACCCAGAGGGCTGGAGCCCCATGACCTGCCTGACGTGCTGCCATGGGGCAGGTTTAGCCCTTGCAGTGTGGTCTGCCAAGTGATTTTGTTTCATTTAGCAAACCTTTACATTGGGTACCAGCATCCACCCACCTCCTCTGTGGGATCCAGGGGGTCATATTTGCAGTCAGCAAAAACCTTGATGATTTCAGCCACCTCGTTGTAGATCTGAAACACCTGAGTCCCGAGGATGTTTCCTTTCACTCCTCCCAGCTCTGCCTTCTCCAGCTTCAGGAACTCTACAGCTGTCTGGTACAGGTCCTGGCGAGCACAAACCATCATCTCACCTGCCTTCTCTTGGTGGCCAACCCCTGCTCCCCATGTGCTGGTGGTGCGGGTGCAGAAGCTGCGCCTGTGAACAGCTGTGTCCTGTGAGCTCCCTGTTCCCGAGGAGCATCCTTCCCGGGGACGGGTGCTGCGCTCCCAGCCACACACCACTGCTGCTCCCTCTGCAGCAGCAGCCCCAGCCCACCCCAGGGCTGCAGCAGCTTGTCCCATGCCGCTCTCAGGGACCACCCCAGGACAGGGGCACATCGTGCCCCATGTGCTGTGCTGTCACCTCGATCGTCTTGAGCCTGTGCAGGAAGGACTCCATTCTCCTGAAGATGATGCTGGGGGGGAAGTCCCAGAGCTGCGGGTCCTCCTGCAAGGGAACAGGAGCCATCAGCAGCCAGACCTGGCATGGATGGGGCTGGGCAGAGCCGCACCATTCCCTGCACCTACCGGGAACAACGTGAGCACCAGGTCAGAGCAGTAAGTGTTGTAAGACTGGAAGAGGCTCTCTATGATGGAGATGCTCAGTTTGACTGCCCCCAAGGTCTCTTCAGGTTCTCCTTGCAGCCCCTTCATCACATCCTCGGGGCTCAGGAAGTTACGGGTCTAGGACAGGCAGATGCAGTCAGGGGCTGTTGGCAGAGGGAAACACAAAGGGCTCCTTCTGCCCCCATCCACCCTCCTTTGGTCTCTGGTGATAGCCGGTGACCCATGCTTGCCTCAAACCCACTCCACCCCTAAGCTGGGCTTTACTGGTCCCTTGACTGGGTGTCTCTACATCACCTGAGCTGGGCTCCCCACAACTGCCCGTTGCCACCCCTCCTGCTACTGTCCCAGAGCTGGAAGAGGTGGCTCGGGGTGGGGGCTCTACCAGGTCGATGAGGAGGTTGCAGATCTCCTGCAGGATGACGACCACGCGTGCGGGGGAGCTGTAGTGCAGGCAGTTGGCCCGGAGCAGGCGGACGGTGCACAGCGCCCGGTCCAGGTAGGGCTGCAGCTGCGGGAGCGGAGCCCCGTTACTGCGGGGCCGTGGTTGTGTAACGAGGGTCGGCAGATCTGGGCTGGAGCCGGACCGCAGCTGCCTCTGCCGGGATGAGCCAGGCAGTGCCTGGTTATTTTGCCATGTACAACTCACCTCGGAGTAATCCGCTTGCTCCATCTCTTCCAGCAGGATGCAGAGCGGTTGCAGGTGGAAGCTGATGTCCTTGGCTTCCTCCAGGCCTGGCCCAAGGGATAAACCCAGCGCTGGGTATGGAGAAGCCTCAAAGGAGGGGCAAGAGGCAGCTGCCCACCATCGCCGAGGCACTTACCAGCGCTGACGTCCTGGAACACGCTCTGCAGCGCCGGCCAGAAGCAGCTATTGGCCTTTTCCAGCATCTCGGCCAGCACTGTCACCCGGGGAGAGAGCAGCTGGCAGGGAGAGGTGGTGGGCTCAGCACCAGGGATCAGCACTGGGGAAGCAGCTGCCACCTGCCTGAGCAGTACCTGGTCATTGATGCACTGCAGGTTCACTGTCCTAGTGCGCCAGAAATCGAACTCGGCCTTGGGCAGGGGGTGCAGCCCCTCCAGCAGCGGCTCTGCCGAGTCCTTGCTCAGGATGTCTCTGATCTGCTGGGACCACTCAATGACAGTGGTCTCTATGGCGTGCAGCACCGAAACGTCCATGGACCCTGCCAGGCTGAAAGGGGATGGGGTCACTCTCCCACACTGGGACCAGCCCTGAACCATCCCCATGTGATCTGCCAGCCTGGCGGCCTGGCCTGAGCATCCCTGAGCTCTGCTGCTGGGGATGCTGTGCCCAGGGATGCTCAGGGACCAAGCCGGTGCTGCAGCTCCTTCCCTCCCAGAGGCACTCAGGCCCCTGCCAGGCTTCGCTGGCACCAGCAGCACCCACCAGTCGAGGACGGTGCTGGAGCCATCCTGAACATCCAGGTGCTTGGGCAGCGGGAGCAGCGGCTTCCCCTGGATCTTCCCGCCCATCACAAAGTTCTCATTCTTCAGCCGGTGGACTTGTCGCGTGACATCCTCCACCACTACCCCGGGCCAGCCCTCCATGTTCTCCTTGCTCAGGAGCAGGGGGGACACGATCTGGGGGACAGGACTGGGTCAGGTCTCCCACTGCAGAGGGCATCATGCAGCAGCGCTGGGGAGCAGCATCCCCTCCTGCTGCCCACCCGAGCATGGAGGGTTTGGCTGATGCGTTTCTCGTCAGGAGCCCCCTCAACCCATGGTGGATTTCCAGCTCTCGGAGCAGTGAGTGCACCAGCAAAACCCCGGCACTGGGGAGGAACACGGGGGTTCCCAGGGCCTGGTTCAGCTTTTGGGCACTGGGGGCAGTCCTTTGAGTGGGAACATTTATGGGAAGTTTGGGAGGAATCCAGTCAGATATCCCTCACTGCAGGGACGGTGAAAGGGGAATGTTGCTGGGTTTCTAAACCCACAGGGAGGAAGCGATGAGCCTGGGGCACAGGAGAAACCCGTGCTTGTGACCACCATCACCTCCGTGTCCAGGTACTGGGAGGCCGATGCCTGCGGCAACTTTCCTTCTATTAGTGTAATTTAGTGTCTTTTTGAGCCCACCTCAAGCACCAGCCCCTGTGGGGAACCCACCTCCTCCACCACGGTGATGAAGTGCTCCAGGGGCGAGGGGCCAATGTCCCCCACCAGCAGCCCGCTCCGGTAGTTCTCCTGGGTGATGTTCTCCTCCTCCTTCACAAAGTAGACGCCCTTGCCCCTGAGGGCTGGGGGGAAGCAGGGGGTGGCCTGGAGCTGCCCGGCTGGGTTCAGCCCCAGCACCAGCTCCAACACATCCTGCTGCTTGAAGAACTTGTCCAGCACGGCCACGGTCTCATCACTGCCCATGAACTTGTTCCACTTGTCAGGCCGGATGCTCATCAGGTGCATGGCGAAGCTCTCCAGGAACTCGTGCCGTGCATCCGCCATCCTGCCGGCACCCCAGTGCCTGGGGAGAGCCGGGCAAAGCCCCCTCAGGGCCGCGCTGGGCAGACCCTACACCCCAGCCCTGCCACCAGGGTCCCCTCGCCCAAAGCCACAGGGAGCTGCTGGTCCCCATCCCTGTCCAGGCCCATCACCTCCCCTGGGCTCCGTCCCCCCCCTTCCCACCCCAGTCCTGCACAGCCCTACCGCTCCCCTGCCTCATCGCACTCTCAGCTCACCAGGAGCCTCCAGCCTCTGCCTTCAGCCTAACCGACACCAGCACGAGCCCCAACGGACGCCAGCTCCAGCCCAACGGACACCAGCACCACACTGACCAATGCCAGCTCCAGCCCAACGGACACCAGCACCAGCCCAACCAATGCCAGCTCCAGCCCAACGGACACCAGCACCAGCCCAACCAATGCCAGCTCCAGCCCAACGGACACCAGCCCCACCCTGACCAAAGCCAGCACCAGCCCAACAGACACCAGCACCAGCCCAACCACGCGTGAACTGGGGGGCCCAGGTTGGGGGGGCCTCTGCCCGCCCCACACTGCACAGAGAGCACAGGAGGCTGGTGCTGAGCGCGGTGCAGTGTTTATTTGCTGCGGATCCTCAGCACCAGCGTACAGGCCGTGGCAAAAGGGAAAAAGGAAGATAAGGGTTAGACTAAAAACTCCTGCCCGCCCCCGTCCCTCCCGCAGGCCTCTGCACAGCCCGACCCGCCATACAAAATCATCTAAAAGGAGAAAACTATACAGGAGTATTTACACCTCTGATAAATAGACTAACACTGATCCAGGTGCCTCCCTCCAGGCTGGGGCACAGGACACGACACGGGTGCAGGGCAGAGGGGGTGTCCCAGCCCCCGGGTGCATCCCACCGCCTGCTCCGCAGCAAGGGCTTGTGTGTGGGGAATGCAGCAGCCACCACTGCCCCTCGCCAGGACTGCACCAGGCAGCACCATGCGGAGCTGCCGGACCATGGCCCTCATCCTGGCTCCAGCACCTTGCAGCCAGGCCAGGACACCCATGCCCACCCTGCACCACCATTCACGGCAATGGGGACAATTCCTGGCTCCTGTGCCCACAGGGCCCGTCCCTGACACACGGCAGCTGGAGGGTTCAAGGAAGCAGCATGGGGATGCTCAGGACAGACCCAGACCCGCTACAACGAGGGCCAGAGTTGAGCCTCCACAGAACTCCCGGTCCTGCAGCACCCCAAACCCACCAGCTGCTAAGTGCAGCCTTCATCCTCCTGATGCGACACCCCAAGTGAATCAGGACAAGATGCTGGGGAGACCCAGAAGCATGTGAGGCTCCACTCAGGATCTGGAGGTGCTGTGGTGTGGTGCTGCCTGGTGCACACACACTGCACTTCCCATCCTGCAGCCCAGCCTGGTACAGGATAGGGCTCCCTGCACACAGGGGTGTTCGTGTACCAGCTTGAGCCTGGGAAGATGCTGGAGATCTGGAGATGAGGCAGTGATGGGAGGGCAGAGCCACCGGGGCACCTGTGCCCCCTCCCATGGTAAAGAAACTGGGAAGCTGAAGCTGGGTCCTGGGCACCAATGGGCCAAGCTGCAGCATGGCCCCAGCCCCACAGCATGGAGGGCAGCTGCTGGGGCTGCTAGCACACTTGGCCTCGCAGGAGGCTGCTAATGTCTCTTAGTGGAGGAGACCTTCTTCTTCCTGGCAGCCAGCATCTCGTAGAAAGGGTCCCGGCTGATCGCTGCCCTGTGGGGGGAATGAGGGCTTGGGTTAGTGCACAGCCAGGAGAAAACTACGGCAGGGCCTCGGGTAGGTCCTTTGTGCCCTGGGAGAGTTTGCTCCAACCATCCCTGCAGGGTGCCCTGGGAAGCACGGTCCCCTCTGAGCACAGCAGACAGGTCTCTGCTGTGCCCCTGCCCAGCACCTGCCACCTGCTCCCCTGAGCACTCACTTGATGCACTTGATCCACTCCTCCTTCTCCTCAGGTGTGGGGGCAGAGATGCGGTATACGGTGTGGTTCCCCTCCACCACACGCCCGTCCGCCTCTGTCTTGCAGGCCTTGATCACCTGGTCCTTGTTGTCAGGGATGTAGAGCTCAAAGCAGTTCTGGGAGGGAGGAGATGGTTCAGATGCAGCCCCTCTTCCAGCAGGGACCCCAGGCTGGGAGGGACAAGGCAGAGCACCAGGGCTCCCGTCGCACAGCCTCCCCCAGGGTAGCCGAGAGGGACAGACCCGCTCTGATCATCACTGATGGCCCTGCCACCAGCCCTGGACACCATGGGGGCTGGACTCAGCTGCTGTGATGGGTGGAGGCAGTGCTGGCCGCGGGGCCCTCCTGGGCCTGCAACACCTCCAGCTTCCCCTGCCACAACTGAAGCACCGGGGCCAGCCCCAGCCTCAGGACCCCTGCCCTGGCACTCACCGGCTTCTTGGAGTCCTCTACCTCGCGGATGCTCAGGTTTTCCAGCGGGATGATGCCACGGGGCTCTTTATCCTGGAGGGACCAAGCAGATGGGTTGGCTACAGGCTGGGCACTGCCAAACCCCACAGGGATCAGGTGCCCTTCCCTGCCCTGCCTCAGCGCCCCGCAAGCACCGGTCACTAACCGTTGTGTACTCGAAGTAGTAAAGGCAGTTGTCAGTCAGGATGAACCAGCGTCGCTTCCACGTCTTTACCCTGCCTCCTGGGAGCAGAGAGGGATGGGTTGGGTGCAGCCTCGGCTGGGCTGGCAGCACACGGAGGCTGCGGCAGCGCTGGAGCCCGCGCAGATGCACACAGACAAGCACTGGCACCGGGCACAAGCAGAGCCAGGCAGCGCGGCGGGCAGCAGGCAGCACACACCATGCCGGCACGGCACGAGCGCGAAGCAGACGGAGGATGAAGGTGGAAGGTGGTGGAGGCACCTGTTCCCACCCAGCATGGATCCAGCATGGCCAGAGGATGCTGCAGCCAGGCAGCTCTTGGGACACACTGACCACGGTCCTGCTACGTCCCAGTGCCAGGGCAGGCATCAGCCCAGGCCCACGCTTGAGGATGCTGTTTGGAGGGAGCTTCAAACTACACCAGAGAGGGAGAAGCTGCTCCCCGGGCTCAGGGTCCTCCAGCCCCAGCTCCAGCTCCCCCTCTGCCACACACCTGCAGCAGCACCAGGTGTGCTACCACTGTGTGCCCAGCACCCATGACATGCTGCCCGGGTCTGGCACTGTGTGCTCTGGGGCCCTGCTCATCCCCCCACCCACAGACAGCCCCACACCTCCCGCCTGCCCCATCCCGACTGGCCAAACCCTCTCTCCCTGCCCCACAGCCAGGCTGGTGCCAGCACTTCCTTGAAGAAAAAGCCCCTCTGCCTCGGTCCAGCCAAACCCACCCCAAAACCCGGGGCTTGACCAAGGGCCACCTCCTCTGCCAGGGCTGTGGGTGGGAAGAGGCCAGAGGTTCAGAGCCCAGGGCTCTGCAGAACCACACAGGACCAAGGACCAGTGCAGCCCTAGGGCAGCACCAATGGCTGGTACCCTGGGGCTGCAGGCAGTGGAGCAGGGGACACTGCCAGCACTCAGCACGGTGACTGCTGGGAGCCTTTGGTGCAGCACGGGGCACCACACAGACAGCTCCTGCTGCTCCCATCCAGCTCCAGGCACTCAGCACCCCCTGATCCCCGCACACAGGCTGGGGCCCTTCCTGAGGATGTACCAAATCTGTCCCCATCCCTTCACCAAGACATGAAGACCCACTGTGGCCAGGCTGAGCTGCCTGTGGACACAGCAAAGCACAGAGGGGCAGCTGGCCCCGTCTGTCGCTGGCACAGGGTGCACAGGGCAGTGGGGGGGATTGTCAGGCCCTAGGGAGCACTCGGCATCGGCGAGGCTGGTACCCACGTCCCTGCCCTGGCAGTGGCAGCGTGTCCCCGCGGCAGGCGAGGGCCCCGGGCCGTGCGGGGGGTTAGCAGCAGCAGCAGCAGCAGCAGCAGCAGCAATGAGACTCATCACCAGCAATTAAAAACGTAAAGGAAACGAAGACCCAGCGGCGTGAGCAGAGCGGGGAAGAGGGGTACATACCTCCTGGATTTGGGGGCAAGGAAAGGAAGAGCCAAAATCATGGAAACATACAAATGAGGGAGAAAAGAAAATTAAAAAAAAAAAAAAAAAAGGAAGAAAATAAAACCAAAAAGAGGAACCCCCGTGCCCCCCCTCACCCTGCGCGGGTCAGTGGGGCACGGCTGCAGCAGGGAAGCTGTGAGAGGCCGCGCTGGCGGCACCGCCATAGGTCAACCTGCCCTGGCTCGCTGTGGCTGTGGCAGATGGATCCTCAGCTGGGGGGGGCAGGGCCTGGCTCCCCACCCAGCCACCCCATGGGGTCCCTCCCTGCCCCATGGCAGCTCTGCCATCTCTGCATCCCCCTGACACCAACAGTCCCCACAGCGGGTGCTGCTCTGCATAGGCCCTTCCACCCCTTGGGCTTGCTTGGGACAGGAGGGTCATGTCTGGGCTCCCCCTGCGTTCCCCCAGCCAGAGCTGGGAGCAGATGGCCCTTGTTCAGCCCCACGGTGGGGTTCTGCTGTGGTCAGGGCAGGGAGCAGGGTGAGGTCCCTCTCCCACACCAAGGGGTGGCAATAAGGCCAAAACACCCCCTGGCTGAGTGGGCAGAGTCCTGATCCCAACGAGAGCCCCAGGGAAAGGTCTTACCAGACCCCAGTCCTGCAGCACCCATCCCTCCTCATTTAACCCAGGCAAGGATTCCCCACAGCTGCCAAGAGGAGAAGCCACAGGAGCCAGGGCGCAGGCGGGTGGTGCAGCGGGGATGCCATGCACGCTGCCTGCATGTGGAGCCGGATGCGGAAGTGAGAACGCTGTGGGGGGCGAGGCAGGGACTTGTCTGTGGCATGGAGGGGGCACGCACGCAGCCTGGGGCAGCTCGCCGCTCGCTCCCAGGGCCTGCTCTGGCAGGACGCTGCTGTGGTTGCTGACGAGAAGGGCCTCATGGTCTCTGTGCTCCAACACCAGATCCTGGTACCAGCTCTGCACCCTGGGGCTTGCTCAGCCTCAAGACAGCATCCCCCAGATGCCCACCCAGCCACACCACTGTAAGTGATCTCCTGCCACCCAGCCCAGGGAAGATGAAGGGCTGATGGATGTACGGATGGATGTGCAGATGCTGTCCCCACGGGCACTGTGCCCTTGTTGCAGCCTCTTGCCCCTCAATAGGGCCACATTCTGAGGAGCCAGGCCAGCAGATGATGTGCGGGCAGCCCAGAGGCATCACACCCACAGCCCTGCTCTGTTCCTGGGGACAGCCTGCCCTCCCCAGGCCATGTCTGCCAGCACTCACCAAGCTTCAGCAGCCAGCCCTCCCGGTCGGGGTTGAAGAAAGTGTGGGTGAGGTCGTTGCCATCATCCTCAGGGATTTTGAAGGGTTCGTTCTTGATGCTCTCATAGAGATTCTGGTATAACGACACACCGTGTCAGCTCTGCTCTGCCCAGGAGCCCTGTGATGGGCCAGCTCCACAGCCCATCCCCGGCCCCTCCGCATACCCGTCCCTCACCTGGAGCAGCTCCTCTGGTAGGTCCCCTCCATCGTTGATGCCACGATTCATGGCAATGAAGCGCTCGGCTGTGGGCTTGTCCTTGACGTTGGGGTTGTGCAGGCTGGTGTTCAGCATGATGATAGCGAAGGAGAGCACGTAGCAGGTATCTACAGGGGCAGAGGGGAGTCAGCCACAAGGCAGGGCCGAGGGCAGAGGGGCCAGGCAAGCACTCACCTGTGGACTGGAAGACGCCGGGGTTGCACTGGCAGTACCTCTGTGCGAAGGCCTCCATCATCCGGTCGATCTTCTGTGCCTCCCCGGGTAGCCGGAAGCTCCACAGGAACTGCCTGGGAAGAGCGAGGGGTCGCGCTGCTCCGGGGACTCCACACACCCTCTGGCCACCCCGCAACCCTCCATGGGCCACGCTCAGCCCCCTCTGCTCACCGCAGGGCCTGCACGAGGTTGAGGTCAGTGAACTCGTGCAGCTCCACGAAGGCATGCAGGACTTGGATGTTGAACTCATCCCTGTGGGTACAAAGGCAGAGCATGAGGGCTGCACGATCAGCAAGTGCTGCGACTGCTGAGCATCCCCCTGCCCCGCTCTGCACTCAGCTTGACCCCCCTGTACCCCACTCTGCTGCCCTGTACACTCAAACTGCTGCAGTGTCCCAGGAGACCTGAGCCACCCTGGGCCAGCGCACCTCTCGCCCAGGTAGTCACCGATGGCGGTCTTGTTGAGGCCCTCGCCCTTGTAGAGGAACTGAGCGATGTCCTCACACGTGTTCTTCAGCAGGTCGTTTTCGATCAGGAACTGGATGCCCTGGAGGGGTGCAAGAGGCTCTCCTCTGGGCCTTGCTGCCGACGCCTCCAGCCCCTGGCCCAGCAGGACCGCGAGGCGGCAGAGCCCAGCACAGCCCCAGCCAGACGGGTGAACAGCCCCGCTCCTCACGGTACCTTCTTGGGATCCATGTTGAACTTCTTCCTGCCCATGGCCACCTGCTTGTTCCTCTGCATGTTTTTCCTGCAGGGCACAAAGCAGCTGTGAGCACCCAGCAGGGATCTACCTGGCTGCCTCCTGCACACCCCTCTGGGCAGAGCACTGCAGGAAAGGGTCAGCCTGAACCGAGCAGGAGCTCAGCAACTCTGCCCAGGCCAGGCCCCTGCACTGATCCTGCAGGGGGCAAAGCTGGCGAATGGCTCCAGGTCCCTGCCCTGCTCCATGGGGTTGCTTGTGGCCTTCTGGGCTCCAGAGCAAAGAGGAGCTGCCATGCCCCATCCACAGGGTCACCCTGTGCAGATGGGTGCTGCGTATGGCATCCCAACACGTCTCCTCTGCATGGGGGGACGAGGGCAAGCTGGGTGAGGTGGGGGTCTGCGAAAAGCAGCCTTCGGGTTCCAGTGGGGGTGGTGGGAGGGTGACAGCCTTCACGCCCCAGTGTGTGATTGGACATGACACTGGGAGTTAGCTCCTGCCGGCTGCAGGACCCCCTAATCCGGGGCTGGCACTGCCCGGCCAGCCAGAACAACAAAGCTGCTGTGGCGAGACAGAGGGGCTCAGGCTTGGGAAAACAGACTTTGGAAGCAGCAGTTCAGGCTGGGATCCTGCTGCCGCTCCGAGGAATTCAGAGCGCCTGGGAAAGCCCCCAGCACCCACAGGATGGGGCTGCACCACTCAGCTGCCCATGGCACAAGTGACGTCCACGGTGGCCTTGCCATGGCAGAGGGGACTCAGGGTAGCCCTGGGCTGTGGCAGTGAAGCACTCACCTCTCCTCTGTGGACCCCAAGTTCTCAATCTCATTCGTCACTTCTGCTATCTCATCTTTCAGCCGCTGAGGGAGAGAGTGCACTGAGACAGGAGGTGCCTTCTTCCCTCCCAAACCCTCCAGCCTTGACAGTAGCCTGGGCCCAGTCCTCCAGAAATAGTCCGTCCCTTCCTTCCCTCCTTCCCAGCCTGAGGGGCTGAACCAGCTCAGGGGGCACTCGCAGAGGGGGCTGGCTGCACCCCACTGTTAATCCCCCTCAGCACAGCCATGCTCGAAGTGCACAGGAAGGAAGAGATTCAGAGGTTAACAGAATTACTCCCTAATCCCTTTATATCATGCCCAGCATATGGCAGTAATTAGCCTCTGCTGCCTTAATCAGGGACACGACTGACGAGTACCCCAGATGAGCACTGACCTCGCAGCCACTCGCCAGAGCAGTGGCCTGGCCCAGGGACATAGTCCCTGCCCGTGCCAGGAGGGGGCTGGCACGGAGGCGTCAGTGCCATGGGGAACGGCACAAGCACAGGGCTCAGTGCTCTGCGGGCACCACGGGCTCATCGGCTGCCAGCCTGGCCTTGGCCCCCACCGGCGCCCGCTCCCAGCCCCAGGGCCCCACAGCAGTAGTGCTGTCAAGCAGCGGGCAGCAGATCACAGGCTCCCTGTGTCCACCTGTGGGACCGGCTCATCCCGCCCTGCAGTCCCAGAGCTCCCATCTCCTGCCCTAGAAGGTCCACAAGGGCCCCTATGGGCTGTGAGGAGCCAGGGCTGGCAAGGAAAGGGGATGGGAGCACAAACCCAACCCACAGCCTTGCCTGCTCCTGCATGGCCTCTGCAGATACGGAGCACAGCACCCCAATCCCACAGCTGCTATGGACAGCCCTGGCCAGAGCAGCTTCTCCTCCCCACTTCCGCTTTCCCAGCAGCAGGGTGAGGGACCCTGACCAGCGACATGGGCAGGCAGACTGTTCCCTGCTTCCCAGGGGACAGACCCCGGGGAGATGTTGTCATGCCAGGAGCGGGGGATTCCCCTCAGCATCACACCTGTATGTCAGCCAGCAG
Organism: Psittacus erithacus; assembly: GCA_009867235.2. NCBI lineage: Eukaryota > Metazoa > Chordata > Aves > Psittaciformes > Psittacidae > Psittacus > Psittacus erithacus. The sequence goes on from WYDI02011998.1 coordinate 27,455, forward strand.
CTCCTGCTTGCGGCGGCGGATGTTCTCCAGCTCCTGGCACTCCTCCGGGGTCAGGTCACTGGGCACTGCGCGGAGACACAATCAGGTCAGCACGGGTGGCCCTGGGAATCATCCCACCAGGCTCCCGGGGGCCATCAGGAGCCACGATGCGGAGCTGCCGGGTGCCCACAGGAGCAGGGCTGGGAAGCAGCGTCTCCAGCCCCACACACAGCCAAGTGCCACAGACGGCACACGAGGAATGCGAGCACCGGGGATGGCCCCACGGGCAGCCGCTGCAGGGGGGAGCTGCGCACCACCGGTTCCTGCTGATTCAGCCCGCGGGCAGCGGGGACCAGCGCGGCCCCTGGACCTGCTCCAGCGCTGCCCCTCCCCCGGGGCTCGGCCCCTCAAAGTCCCGTTTAACTCCCACCACCCCAGCCGGCCCGTGGCGGTGCCTGTCCCGGTCCCTGCTGTGACCCACAGCACGGGCTCCACACAGACCTGGAGCCCTGGGGGCTGCTCTGCCACACCAGACGAACTCCTGGCCACCCTGCAGCCCCCTGTGCTGGATCTGTCCTGAGCCAGCTCCCGGAGCTGGTGCGCCCTCCGGATAGATTCACCTACACACTGTGACATCCACATGTCCATGTTACCCTGCAGGAGCCTGGCACCCCTCCCCAGCACCATCCCCATGGCTCAACCCTGGGGCTGCCGCAAGCCCCCTTGCTCCAGGACATTCCCAGTGCTCCTTAGTGCGTGACCTCCTGCTCCGCAGTGACATGGCATCCCATTCCCATTCCCTGTTCCCAAGGTCACCCACTCCCCAGCAGTGCTCCCAGCCCTCACCTGCTGCCTGTGCCTCCCACCTCTGCAGTGAGCTCCAGCAGCTCCGGCCACCGCTGCTGCCAGCCCCACTCACCCAGCACGGCCGCCTGCCCTGTATCGGGGCCGGTACCCTCCTCAACCGCGCATCACTTCTCCCCGAGCAGCCCCGGAGCGATGGCGACCACGCAAACAGAATCCCCGAGCTCAGCACTTCCCTGGCTCCGCTCGGGCTTTCTGACGAGCTTCCTCCTTCACAAAACTCCCCCCTGCCAAGGCTGGAGGCAGCCCCTGCTTGCGACACCGGCCCTCCAGACACGACGGCAACACTTCCCAATGTTTTCAGTCTCCGATGCCAGCAACTATGAACCAGACAACCCAGCTCGTGGCACCAGGCTAAAAGTTACTTAAAGCACCGGAGGCCTCGTGTTATCAATAGATCCAAGCGCCTTCCGCGCACCCCAGCGCCATTCCTGCGGGCGCTTGGCCGCTCTGCCTAGCACCCAGGGTTCCTGGCAGGTCCAGGCTTGCTGCGGGAGGGAGGCCCGAGCTGCAGAGCGCCTGTTGCCAGACACAAAAGCCTCTAAATCCCAGGGCTGCAGCGGGTGCTGCAGAACCCCCCTGCCCGGCAGCGGCGGAGGACAAATTCGGTGCCAGGGTTGGACCTGCCCCAGGACTGGAGCCAGTGGCAGGAGTCAGCACAGGGAGCAGGAGCAACAGCGCAGCCTCCTGCTGCCCACCTGCAAGCACGTAGGGTCCCAGCCGGTCCCGGGGCAGGCGCAGCGCAGGGGGAGATGCGGCGGGGTCTGTACCGGAGCCTGCGCGGGTGCTGCGGAGGAGGAGGGTGAGCACTCGTGACTCGGCCCAGCCATGTCAGCAGCAGCCAGAGGAAGAGAAACCCCAGACGCAAGAGGTTTTCTGAGGAAGGAAGAGGCTGTTAACCCTTCCCCACGCTCTGCTCCGTACCCGCCTGCAGCACCGAGCGCCGCCCCCAGTACTGCTGGCGGCGGGTGAGCCTTGCTGCAGAGCAGGGCTGCAGGGACCGGGAGGCTGGAGCTGGTGCTTGGCTGCCCTGGCCGCGGGACTGCAGGATCCCAGCACAGGCGCCAAGGCCCCAGTGTAAGGGCTCAGGGCTCCTGCAGCTTCTGCTGCTGACAGCGAGCCCGAGGACCCTACACACCAGTGGCAGCAGGAGGGGGACTGACAGGATCCATCTGTCTGTCCCAGGCTCCAGCTGGGAGCAGCAGCCACTTTACATCCCCCCAGTTCCAACATGCCCAAAGAAAAGCACCCCTGTGACACCCAGACATCACACACGCTCACCCCTGGTGCTCTTTCCTACCCCGCTGCTCCCAGACAAGGAGGCAGAGCCCAGCCTCTCCAGCTCACCGCTGCCCTGCGCGCTCAGCACCATCCTGGCAGGACGCCTCCCCTGGCTGTGCGGTGCTGCTGTGGCTCTGTAGAGGTGCTGCTGTTTTGGGGTGCAGGCACCTGCCTGCCCCAGTTCTTCCCCCGTGAGTCAGAGCTGTGCTGTGCCAATGAGCACCGAGGCCGCCTGCCGTCATCCGGCCTCCTCAGGAGCCAACACCAGCAACACCCTGTTCCTGCCGCCATCAGGCCAAGGCTGCCAGCACCTTAACTCCTCTGCTCCCGGCCAGGGGGAAGCAGGCAACCAGGACCCTGTCCTGTCCTCAGCCCTGGGGCTAGGGGATAGGACATGTTGGGTTCCCAGCCAGGCACTGGGCCTGGCCCAGCCCTGCCTTGGGAGCTGCCAGGACACCCAACCCAGCACATCTTGAGCTCACTGCAGCAATGCTGGGGTCTGTTCCCTCCACCAGCTGGGTCCCCCCTACCCCAGCAGGCCCCAAGCCTTCCCCTTCTGGCTCCTCCAGAGCCCCCACTCCAGGTCCAGGTCCTGTCCAGGCAGTAAGGACTGAGCCCTAGGCAGGACCAAGGCAGCTGCGGGGACCACTGGTGCCTACAGCCCTCTGCAGACTCTATGGCAACTCAAACAGGACCAGGAGCAGGAACAAGAGCAAGCCCAGGAGTGACGTCTGTCCCCTGGGAGGTTGCCCCCCGCTGTCTTTCCCCCTTGCTCCAAGGTGCCTGTACAGACCCCACTGCTCTGTATAGGACCCCTGTGCAGCAAAGTCTGGTGCCTGCAGCAGAAGCAAACCCCTGGCACATCCCATCCCGCTGTCAGCTGCCTGGAGAGGCTGTGCGAGCCTTGGCCACCTTGACTCAGCTAAATCCAGCTCAGCAGCGTGAGATGGAGAAACAGCACCCGAGTGGCAGCTGCAGAGCGAGGGGAGGAAGGGCTTCGGGAGCCTCACTTGGCCCTTTGGCTCACAGCTGCACTGCAGCAGCAGCAGCCCTGCCGCTGGCTCACACCGTGCTGCACTGGGCCGTGCTGGCAGGGCACTGGGTTTAGGCTGCCTGCAGCTGGGGAACCCATGGGGCCCCCCGCAACTTCCTGCCTGTCTCAGCACACCACATCCTGTTTTCACTGCGCCATGTGCGCATCCTGGGTTGTGTCAGCCTCACCCTTCCCCACCGACAGCCAAGGTGCTTCAGGAGGAGGATTTGGGGCAGGCAGCTCCAGGGAAGACCCTTCCTGGTGCCCAGAGCCAGCCACAGCCCTCGTCCTGCTCTCATACAGCCCTGCCTGTCACCAGAGCCTGACCAGGAACCCACATCTACCACTGCAGCCTCCTTGCTCCTGCACTCCCCATGCACAAACCCCAGCCAGCAGCACAGCCAGGCGAGCATCAGCTCTGCCATGTCCACACGCACTGAGCACCATACAGATGCTGGGAGCGCAGCCCCCACACGTCGCCTGCCCCCTGCAGCACCCACTGTGCTGGGCCTCAGGAGCAGAGCCTGCTGCTGCTTGGCCTCAGCTACTGCCGGGTTGTAGGGCTGGCTGGAGGAGACCTGCCAGCCCCATGGCTCAGCCAGTCCCAGGGCCATGCTTGGGCAGGAGCCCAAGCAGATCCCGCAGGCAGCCAGCCCTCAGCAGCATCCCCAGTGCAGCAGGCACTGAGCTTTCCTGCATGGATTCAGGTTTGGAGATGCCACCTGAGCTGCCTTTGCAGCCACACACAATTGCCACAGGGTCAGGAGGGTGAGGGGCTGGAGCAGGATGTGCCACATCCACACCGGGTGATGTGCATCCCCCCACAGCCACCACTGGCTCTGGAGCACCCTCGGTCCCAGCACAGCATCGGTGCGGTGTGATGTCACACGAGGTAGATGGGCCTCACCACTTAGAGGCCCAAGCCTGGGGAGGCTGGTGGTGCACAGGGGAAGAAGGTGGTGAAGCAGCCAGGACTCTGCAGCTGTCACCAACAGCCATATGGAGCTGGAGCCACAGACACTGCCATGTCTGCTGGGAGGCCGGGGGACCCCATGGCAAGCAGAAGGGAGGGGGTGAAGTACCTACCTGCCTTGGCAGCCACCGAGGGGCAGAGGAAGGCCTGGAAACTGGAGGCACAGAGCTCGCTGACCGTCCCCATGCTGCAGAAGTGCCGGGGCAGGCAGGAGCAGGCAGAGGCCTGGCTGGTGCCGGTGCCCGCTGGCTACAGGCAGGGCAGCCGCAGGACTCCCGCTGGCTGGAGCCGGGAAGGCGGCTCTGCCAGGGGAGCTCCAGCTCCGGAGCCCACGCACCAGCCCCAGCCAATCCCCACTATCCTGCCTGCGCAGCACCCGCTCTGCTCCCGGGCCCCGGCCGCCGGCGGCTCAAAGCCACTCAGAGGTCGAAGAGTTTGGGAAGCGCCGGCAGCCCCCGGCCTGCTCTGGCTGCGCCCTGGCAGCCCCTTGGCCCCGCGGGGGGCCGGCAGCGGGGTATTTTTAGAGCGGTTTTATCCCTCCGTATTAGAGCATTAAGCATCGGGAGCCGGCGGTCGCGTAGCAACCAGCACTGCATGAGGGAAGGTGCTCCGGGAGACGAGGCGGCTGTGGCGAGGCGTGGGGAGCGGGGGTGCCGGGTCCGGGGCACCCCGACAGGCCCAGCCTGCCCCGGTGCGGTGCCGCTCAGCGGCTCAGCTCCCAGCAGCACAGCAGCGCACCACGGGGGCTCCTGCGGCAGGACTGGGGGTGCCCTGCCCGGGATCCCGGCCCCAGGGCTAGCTGTGGAGCTGAGGGCACGGCACAGCCCTCCTGCCCGCAGCGCCGCTGCACCCCGGTCCCCCCCCAGCCCCACAGGCACCAAGCGAACCCAAACCGGCCCGACAGCTCTTCCCCTCAAAGCAGGAGCGATCTCTGACGCAGGGCACGGCCATGAGTAACAAACCCCAGAGCCTGTCAGGGCAGGAGGCAGCGTCCTGCAGCCAGCCCGGCTGCCAGGAGCCGGCAAGCACTGAGACGTGCTGAGCCAGGGGAAACCGGAGCCAGGCAGGAACCAGGCTGGGCAGGAGCGGGAAGGGCACCCCGGGAACAAGCTGCCCTTGCAGGCAGGAGGGTGCAGGGCCGGAGGGGACCCAGCTCCCAGGGCTGCAGATGTGAGGAAAGGTGAAGGAGAAGGATGAGGGCAGCCTGGCACTTGCCACTGACGTGACTGACAAGGTTTCGGTACCACTTCCCCTTTCTCAGGGCATGAAGTGGTGGTAGCCACATCACCAGGAGGCAACAGGCCAAGTGAGAGGAGCTGGGACAGCTGAGCTGGGCACATGGTGTGGCAAGTGCTGCCCAGGGCCTGGGCCAGCACCTGGAGAAACCCTTTGTGGCACAGGCACCCATGGGTGCTCTGGCAGACTGAAGCAGGGCCAGGCAGCATCTCCCATGCTGCACAACCTGGGCACCCAGCTGGATCCTCACACCCTGCCTGGGCGAGGGAGGGGTGTACAAACACCTTAGGGTTACGTTAACCACAGCTCCAGGCCCTGATCCATCATCTGCCAACCCGAAGAACTGCCTCCCCAGAGCAGAACATCTGACCCAGACCCACTGTGATGGCCCAGATGGGCTGAAACAGCCACTCAGGGACACACAGGCACCGCTGCTTTCCTGATGTGTGATTGCTGAGTGTCAGTGCTGTGGTTTATCATCCTCTACTCCCCAGCGGCTCAGGAGAACTGGCTGACGGCCTGTGCCCAGTGCTGCAGTGCCGAAGCCCCAACAGCTCCAGCTCTTGGCTCTGTTCTCCAAGCGCAGTACCCTCCCTGTACCGTCCCTGTGTCTTTGGCCTGGCAGCCTCAGAGCTCTGGGGGAGCTGCTCCCCAAGCCGGGCTCAGCCCTGTGCCACAGCTGGGAACAGGCTGGTGCATCACCAGCAGCATCCACCCCCAGCCCCATTCCCCTCGCTACAGAGGTGCACACCAGGGTCCTGGGCTGCCTCCAAAAGAGCTGAGCCTGAGGTCAAGGGGCTGCCAGGGCCTGCTGGTAAAACACAGCTGGCAGCAAGGAGAAGACAGGATCTCCAAGCCTGGCAGGGGGACCTGACAGCCCACCCTCCTCTGGGCATCTCCTGCACCTCGCACAGCCCATCCTGCATCCTGGCACCAGTCATCCTACCCCAGATAGTGAGGCTGTCTGGGCACAAGCCGCTTTGCAGGAGGCTGCATCAGCCCCGCTTAGAGAAATCCCTTTATCCCCGAGGCCAGAGTGAGCAGTAATCCCTCGGGTGCAGCAGGATTACCAGCACTGCCCAATTCTCCTCACCCTAGGGTGAGGCAAGACAGATCCCAGCTCAGGACACAGTGCCAGGCAGAATCGTGCTCCCATGGCTGCTCAACAGTGCTTCAGCTTGGCAGGACGGAGGCAGTGGCTGGTTCCCAACAGGATACCACCATCACACTGTCCACACACTGCTCTTGCCGGCTCACCTAGGGATGGTCTCACCACAATCCCTGCAAGGAGATGCTGGGAAGGGGGTGGGAGCAGGGGGAGCCGCATCTGTGCCACCAGCTGCTCACCCGGGATTTGCTCTCTGCTGAGGCTGGAAGAGGGGCCGCGTGTGGAGGAGCACACACTGGCAACACCACAACCCCTCCAGCAAGAGCCTCCCTGCTGGGCTCCCACCACGCCAAGGCTGCAGTGTCCCTACAACAGGGACAGCAGCAGGTATCAGGAAGTGGCTGTGCCACTGGCATTGCTGCCCTGCGGCACAGTGAGCAGGCAATTTCTGATGCTGATGGACCGCCCAGGACAACTTCCAGGCAATTCCAGGAAGCAGCGAGAAGCTGCTCTCTGAATCGCTCCCTGCAGAGCTCTCCCACTAATGGGCTGCATCTGACAGTGCCTGGGCTGGGCTGCAACCAGTGGGCTGAGTGCTTGCACCTTATCTCACACAGTAACCTCCCTGCTGCCAAGCACAGTCACTTCTAGGGTAGAACAACAGCCTCTGAACTGGCTGTGTTTCACAACCGTCACAGGCAGGAAACCAGCCCATGAACCCTCTGTATTGGCACCAGCAGCACCCAGGTGACTGCGGCTCATGGGGAGGAACAGCCACCAGCAAAACGGGCAGCAGTGAGACCTTGGTTTGAGATCACACCCAGAAGGACTCCAGCCTCCCCCTCAGCAAAGTCCTTGCTGAAGGAAAACCCACCTGCCGATCCACAGGAACCTGCCTCAGAGGGTGGAGGCACAGGCAGTGCCCTCCTGCTCCTGGCACTGGAAGGGAACTCTCTGTGCACACGGAGGGTGCAGGAAAGCAGGGAAGCAACCTGCACTTGAGTGACAGACAGGACCTGCAGCACCTGAGCCGCCTCAACCCTGCCAGGAGCAGACCCTGGGCACACACTGAACACTGTGAGACATTCAACAGACACCTTGGACACAAGCTACCCGCAGATGTGCAGAGCCTGAACTCAGACAGTGCTCAGAGGCAGCATCTGAACACCAAGAGTGAGCAGCAGAAGGAAGGCAGCGACTCCCTGAGCTCAGCAGCACCGACACGGAGAGCCGCGGGTCCCTGTAGCCCTGCAGCACCTACACCGCGGGCAGCTCACGAGCGGCGGCAGCACCGGCAGAGACCCGGCGCAGATGAGGCCGGGCCCGGTCGGAGCTGAGCAGCACCCAGGAGCCCACCCCGCGCTCTCCCGCGGCCACCGGGAGCCGCTTCCCCCTCGGCGCTTCCTCCGCCGCCGCGCCCGCCCGCCGCAGATCACGCTCCGCTCCCCGGCCCGCACCCACCGTAACTGCCCTCTTCCTCCATCCCGCCGCCGCTCCGGCCCTGCCCGCGTCAACGACGGCGCCGAAGCCGCCGCGGGCGGTGTCACATGACGCAGGAGCAGGCGGTGCCAGGCAGCCCCGCCCCGCCCCGCGCCGCGCCAGCGCGTCATCGCCGCGCCGTTGTTGTAGGCCGCGCCGGTGAAGTTAACGGCGGCTCCGGCGTGGGGGGGTGCAAAGGGGGAGCGGGAGCAGCCCCGGGCGTGCACCGCAGCCGCGGCCATGGGGCCGGAGTTGAAGCAGCAGCGATGGCCCTGAGGCACTTGGCGGGAGCTCCCCCGAGCTCCTTCTGGGCCGCGGGGATCCCATCCCCTGGGCCCACTGCGGCATCGCTGCTGTCTGTGGGATGAGGAGCGGAGGGTGAGCGGCGCAGCGCGGGCTGCGGTTGTGCCCACTGAGCCCCTGGTGCTTGCCCTGCTTGACCTGATGCGCCTCGGGGCCGCACTGGGGCCCGGCAGCCTTGGCTGGGGAGTTCATGCGCCCGAACTTGCTCGGATCTGCTGCAGCTTTTGAAGCAGCTCCGGCGGGCGGGTTCACTCTTGCCCTTCTGCAGCAGCACCTTCCTGGCAGCCTGAGCCAGCAGATCCGCCACCTTCCCTTTCCTGCTTATCTCCTTCCAGGCCCCCTTCATCGTCTTCCACAGCTTCTCCATAACTGGCATGGTGAGGCCTAACGTCCTCGACTGCAGAGAGAGGCGGGCAGTTGAGTGGGGGACACTGGGCCCTTCTGTTCCCGTTGCAGGACCATGTGTTGCTGGCGCAACAGAACACGGCCTGGGCTGGCCCTGACACCACCGGTCCCCACCCGCCACCACCGCAGGCACCGGCCCGGCCCCGACCTGCATTCCCCCCCTCGCCCCCTGCACACACCGCACGCCCCACGCAGGTGCCCTGAAGAGCAGGCGCCGCTGTTCCCGCACCCAGTGAGCCTCGTTCAACCCTCGGGGTCCGCCACGTAAACCGCTTCCACTCCTCGAAGTCCTCTCCTCCGCGTTCGTGCAATCACCCGCGTTGAGGTGACGACTCCACCCCATCAACCGCGTGCTAAAGCCATGGGAAGGAAGCGCTACACTGCGCCTCCATGGCCCGGCCCGCAGCGTGGTACAACCATACAGCACGCGGGCAGGACGCGGGGCCCGGAGGTGGGGGTTTTCTTTTCAGTGTTTCTCTTTAATGCGTTGCAATTGCCCAGACTGGCCCGGTACAGCTGAGACCTGACAGGGATGCTCGGCATGAAGACACCTCCCAGAGCTGTGGTGGACGCACGTGGCGGAGCCGTCACAGACGGGCAGCTGCCTGGCACACGCCAGTGCCGCTGCAACACGGGAATGGCTCAGAGAAAGCGGGACTTGAGGTGCGATGGGGGGGTTAAATGGAGGAGGAAGGGCATTCCCGCGGCTGCACACCAGTGGGCTGGGTGCTTGCACCTTATCTCACACAGTAACCTTCCTGCTACCAAACACAATCACTTCTAGGGTAGAACAAACTGCAGTGCACAACTGTCCTAGGCAGGAAACCAGCCCATGAACTCTCTGCATTGGCACTGGCAGCACCCAGGTGACTGTGGCTCATGGAGAGAATGGCCACCAGCACAACAGGCAGCAATGTGACCTCGGTTTGAGATCACACCCAGCCTGGCTCCAGCCTCCTCCTCAGGTGCATGAGCCCAGCAGCACTGACCAGCAGCAGCAATGGCCTAGCGCCTGGGCAGGATGAGGCCGGCCCCACTCAGAGCAGAGCAGGACCCAGGAGCCGATCCTGTGTGCTCACCACAGGCACCAGGAGCCGCCGCCTCAACCTGCAGGAGCAGGTCCCATTGGCCCTAACCCAGAGCCGAGCGCTACCAAATCACCACCACATCTTTATTGCCGGCCACGGCTGCCACGTCCCCGCGAGGCGCCGACCCCCACGCGCAGCACAGGAAGGGCCGGTGAACAGGATGGTGTTAACAGTGACTCCAACGTGGAGAGGAGGGAAAGGGGGATAGGAGGGAGAAGGGCAGCCCCAGGTGCAGACCCCAGGCAGGGTCATGGGGCTGGAGTTGAAGCAGCAGTGATGGTCCTGAGGCACTTGGCAGAAGCCCCCCCGAGCCGGGCTCCAGGCTGAGGGGGAGAAAGGGCTGCTCCAGCCCTAAGCACAGGGAAGCTGCTGAAGGAGTCCGGACAAGGCACATTCCTCTTCATCTCCTTCACAGCAGAAGGCAGGACATCGAGCACAGAGATGTGGGGAACGGTGTCCTCTTCCCTCCACAGCAGCTCCCAGGACAGGGCTCCATGGCAGGGGCTGCTGCTCCCACTCGCTGGCATTCAGGCTGGAAGGAAAGGAGTGGTGTGAGCACCAGCCATGTAGCAGCCCTGGGCCTGCCCCCTCCAGCTCTGCCCCAGGCCCCTGGGTCTGCTCACCTCAGAGCCGGTGGCGCAGGCTCGCTGCCTTGGCTGGATGTGTCACAGCCCAGAAGCTGCGCTGGCGGTGCAGCCGCTGGAAGGGGTTGTGGTGTCTCTGCTCCCTCCTCCGCTTTTTAACCTTCTTCACCTGTGCAGAGGCAGGAAGGCTTTTGGGGTCAGCAACGGTGGCCCAAGGTTCTTCCCTCCAGCCCAGCCGGGGATGAAGCCAGCACCCACCTTCCCTCTGTCAAACTCCTCATCCCACTCATCGATGATGGTCTTGCTGCGGGCTGAGGCTGCAGACTGAATGGCATCCCAACTGACAGCAGAGGTGCCGCCATTCCAGGTCAAGACTGCAAAGCAGCATTGTCAGCGTGGAGCCCCAGGCCATGCTCCATGGCACCCACCAGCACAGGGCCAGGGGTGGAGCCCCTCACTCCAGGACCCCACCTGGGTGCAGCAGCCTGGCTCTAGCTCAGGCCCTGGCAGGGCTCAAAGCAGGGGAGCTGTGCTGCTGCTCACCACCCAGGCATGAAGGGATTAATTACCTTGTTTGCCATAAGCTTTGTCCAAGGAGTTCACAAGCAGCTGCTCCACCACTGTGGACTCCGGCGGGGTTATTGGTGCTGTGCCAGCCCCATGGTCATGTGCAGGCCTTCGGGCAGCAGGGCAGTGCCTGTACCCAGCTTCAGCCTGGCTGTCCGCTGCCACTGCGGAAGCAGGCAAGGTGAGCACAAGGCAAAGGCTCATCCTCCAAGGCAGATCTCGTGCCCCAAAAGATACTGTTGGGACTAACAATGTCATGAGGGTGCAGGGGGCTTGGGCATACTGGGGCCTGTCCTGGGCAGGGAGGAGCTGGGGGTAAATCTTCGCCCCTCCACCTGTCTGCAGAGGAGCCCATCCTCTTCCTGGATAGCGTGAGGCTGCTCTGCTGCACAAGCAGCACACTGGCCTGCAGGAGCCCAAGCAAGGGCAGGAGGTAGATGAGAACCACCAGGAGGCTACATGGACCACAAGCACCAGGGACTGCAAACCAGGGCTGTCTGGGCAGACAAGCCACCAGCTCCCCCCTGCCAAGCACCAGGGTGGAGGCACAGGATCGTACCTGCAGCACAGATGACTTTGGCAGCCGGCTCCCCCACGGCCTGATTGCTGGCACTTCCCCTCCACTTGTGCTTGCGGTGCCTGGCCACGTCAGCCTCTGTTAGCTGCTTCTTTGCCCTCCCGGCCTCCACAGCAGGCACACTGCAGCTGGGGAGGGCAGCCGGGATAAGCTCTCTCGAGCCAGAGTGGAGCTGGCAAGGTGTGGAGTTTCCCCACAGGTTAACAGGATGCAGGGACACCCACACCACAGCGCTGCGTTCGGGGAGAGGAGAAAGCACCCACAAGAAAGCAGCACTTGGGCTGGCCCCAGGCATGGGTCATCCCACCCGCAGGAAGACAAGCAGCACCCACCACAGGCCAGGGAGCCTGACTCCAGGGCAGAGCAGAGGGCCAGCAGGCCCGGGCACAGCAATTACCTCTCCTCCATCTTCCTCCTCCCCTTCTTTTTCGTCCTTGCGGCAGAGGTGGGCTCCCAGTCTGGGTGGGCATGGGGGGATGACATGAGCCAGCTCTCCAGAGCCTGCAAGCCTGGCGCCTCCCCATCACAGCTGGGACCTGCTGCCTCTGGCCCCGCCAGGGACTCGGAGGCCTCTGCAGCAGGAAGTCTCTTCTTCTTCTTGGGTGGGATGGAGACCTCCTCCTCGACTGCTGGAGCACCGAGGCTGTTGCCTGCCTTGTACTGCCACTTCTTTGTGAAGGAGCCAGTGGTGACCGGGCTGGGCTCCTTCTCCCCGCTGCAGAGAGAAAGGTGGTGTGAGGGGTGGTCATGGACCAGCACTGTTCAGGGGGAAGGCTGTGTGACGAGGGGCTGGGCTGGGGCAGTCCAGAGCAGGGGAGCCAGATGCCAAAATCACCCCCGAGCCAGCGCCAAGGCCAGAGTCACCTCAAGGAGCCCCCCGAGGCTGCAGATGGCCTGGCTGCAGAGCAGGAGCCAGGCAGAGATGGGCACTGCTCACCTGCATGTGCCCAAGGGCAGCAGAGCCGAGCTGGGGCAGCTGCTGCTTGGTGGGAAGCTGCTGCCAGCGACTTGCACGCGAGGCCGCGCGTGGTGGGCGCTCCTGTGCAGCTTCCTGCCCTGCAGGGACTGACACAAATAAACACTTGGTGAGCTGAAGAGGTTTCCATCAGCCAAGAGGGGAAAAGCAAAAGGGGAGCCCAGGGAAAGGGGACATGCACAGGGGGAAGGAAGCGGAGTGGTGGAAGGAGAATCAGACGTACTTGTAGGTAGGAGCACAAAGGAAAAAAGGAAGCAGGGAAGTTTCAAGACCAGAAACTTCAGTGCCCAGTGCTGAGCCCTGGCTGCACTGCTGTGCCCAGAGGGCAGCTCTGAGCCCCCCTGCTCCTGCTTGCCCCAGGGAGGGCTGCCAAGGCTGCCCTGTGTCCTCAGCAATGCAGGAGCCATCTCTCCTGCATCACTCCTGTAAACAGCAGCAGCTCTGCTCTCCCTCCGCAGCCTGGGCTGGGGCTCTCTCCACCCTCTCTGGCCAGGCACAATCCCCAGCACTGGCTCTGCACTTGCTGCCAACACAAGCCCTGCTTCAGAAGACACAAGGCACCTGCTGAAGGCCCTGAGCAGAAGCTCAGGCTCACCTTTCTGGCAGAGAGCGCCAGCTTCTTGGCTGGTGGTGGTGATGTGCTACTGCTCTGCCCCACAGCAGCACTGGCTGACCAGGGGGATTTCACTTTGATGTGCCTGATGGTTGTGGGGGCAGCCGGCGTGGCACTGGGGATGTGGGTGCCACAGTCTGTCTCCCAAGAGGTGCTGGAGCTGCTGGTTCTGCTCCCGGCCTCCTGGGAAACTGTGCCCAGCTTCCCCACTGCAGCAGGTGCTGGGATGGCAGCACTGCTGCTTCCTGAGTCCTCCTCCGAGTCATGAGCTCTATCCCCAGTGCTCCTGGGCTGCTGGCTGAGGCCCAGAAGTACTGGGGATGTGGCCAGCACAGGTGGCATCCTTTCCTTCCAGGAGCTCTGCTGGGGATGATCTGCTTCAGCTGAGCTTGCTCCACTGGTGTTGCTGGAGCCCAGGGATGATGTGGACCTGGGAGGCCCTGGGCTCTGGGCTGTGGCATGGGGCAGTGCTGTGCCCGCACAGGTGGCTTTGAAGGCTGCTTCAGCTGGCAGCAATGTAAAGGGCAGCTTCTCTGGGACAATGCCGTTCTGCAGCTCTGGTCCCACGCTCAATGCGCTGCGGTCCACGGGCACCCCGACCTCCTCGAGCCCTGACCCCTTCTCCTCTGGCCGCACCCTGTGTGCCTGGACAGAGAGAGGGAGAAGTTCAGCAAGGAGAGAATTTAAGGAGCCAGGGACGCAAAGTGATCCTGCCCTCGGGGCCACACAGGCACCCTCGACTCAGCAGGATCCTTCCTGCAAAGAGCCTGCTCCCTCCCCGGCTGCAGCAGAGCAGCCTGAGGGGCAGCAGCTCCCAGCTCCCATGAGCACTGCCCAAGAGCGGCCTCCAGGACTCACCAGTGATGGAAACAGGGGCCTGTGGCTCACAGTTTTCTTTGCCTCTTTGGAGATGGTGCCCTTGGAGCCAGTCAGCTTGGAGACAGCTCTGGCAATGGGTCCGTCCAGGCTCTTCTCTGGGCTGGAGATTCTGGAAGAGAAGAGCATGGGTTAACTGCGAGCATTTGACCAAATGGAACGCTCTTGATCAGAGAGCTGCAGGTGCTCCCACCTCACATAGAAGAGCAGGTAGGCTTCCTGGTTGAGAACTACTTTGACATTGCTGCAGCGGACCATACTATCGTTCATCTGATACCATTGCCCGTTGCTGGCCTGCAGAAGGAGCACAGAGAATGGGGCTGGGCTTTGTCCAGGGCTTCTCCTGGCCCGAAGATCAGACTGGAGCACAGCCTGTACTCCCTCATCCCTCCAGTGCTCCCCATCATGCGCATCTACTGAGCGTCCTCCTTCCCGCACCCTGCAGAGATCCAGCAGTTCCCACCAGTTCCCATCCAGAGTGCCCTGGGCTCACCTTCACATAGCAGTAGTAGTGCCCTGCGTGGCAGCTGTACCCAGAGTGTACCAGCACTGCATAGAGCCCATACATTACAGGATCTCCCTTGTTCTCTGACATGTATGGGCGGATGTTGAGGAACTCAGGGTACGCCACGGCCTGCAGAGGAAGAGAGGATGTCTCGGGAGCCTCCACAGCAGACGGGTTTCTTGCTAGAGCAGGAGCAGCTCAGCTGTCCTGCGTGTCCATCTCCAGAGGGAGCAGCAGCTGCCCTCCCCAGGCAGAGGTCACCAAGAGGAAGGTGCCAGGAGAAGCTCCTAGCGTGTGGCTGGGCAAAAACGGCAGGACCACCTCCCACCCTGCTGCTCGGGCCAGGAGACAGCCCCAGCTCTGCCTTGCTGAGCACTCACCTTTGTGATTTTCTGTCCACCACAGGAGAAGAACCGCTTCAGTGAGAGCGTGAGAACGTTGGAGGCTCGGTGGATGCTGAAGCGTTTTGTTGCTGACACTCTGTTGTTGCAACTGCGTAGTAAGAACTGTGTCACTCAAGCTGTTCCAACACCCAGATGATTGCCAGCTCTGGCCAAGTGGCAAACTCCATGGAAATGACCCTGCAGGCACCAGGCACCTGCTCGCGGCCACATCTGCTGGCCCAGGTCCTCCTCATGAGAGGAGGGAGCTGAGGAGCAGCAGCTTTCACCACAGGCTTCCACGGCCTCACACTTTAGCGTGGAACAGGTCGAGAAGCCCTCCCGTGTTATGGCTTTCCGCCTGCTTCCCACCAGCGCAGCCACAGCCCCATTCCTGCCCACAGCCCCGTTCCTGCCCACAGCCCTGTACGCACCCTGCGCACAGGTAGGAGTTCTCCCCACCCAGCAGGTCTGGCTTAACAAACAGCTCCAGTGCCTCCCGTAGGTCTCTGGCTTGCTGCAAGGATGGAGGAGAGGTCAGCGCACGGGTGGCCCAGCCAGGCGACAGCCCCACTCCCTGCCAAGACGCTGGCCCCAGGACAGCAGAAGCACCGCGTCCCCAGCCTGCTGCAGTACCCAGATCTCCAGTGCCAGGTCCAGGAAAGGGTCGTACGTGTCTGAGATGCTCTTGCACGCCAAACACTTCACTGCAAAGGAAAGAGCAATGAGCACACCCTGGCACACCAACCTGCACCCGCCACCACCCAGCACAGCGCAGGAACTGCCTCCCCCTCTCTGGGTTCGAGCTCTGGGATGGGAGCACCAGGATCCGCAGCCTGGCACAGAGGAAGGCTGCCAATTCCACTGTGTGCTGGCAGCAAGTGCTGCCAGTGGGTTCATTTCCTGGGGGCGATGAGCTGGGGATCCACAGCCAACAGCTCTTGCCATCGTCACAACAGGGCTCCTGACCCACAGGACCGACCAACTGCAGCTCTGAATCAGGTCCATGTGCTCAGTGATTTTCCCAAAGCATTTTGACTACAAGGCTCCTGGCAAAGCAACAGCCCCGAATGACTGCAGGCCCAGGGCCTGGCAGTGAGCACTCACCACGGGATCGCAGGTAGCCACCAAAGATCTGGTGGACCAATGTCGTTGCCTGGGTCTCGCAATCCAACCTAGAGACAGCAGCACCAGGTCTCACACAGCCCCTGCACAGGCGCCCTATGCCCACCACGGTGGCCTCAGCACAAACTCTTGGCGGAAGCTCAGAGCTGGGCACTACAGGGGCAAGGCAGCTTCCCAGGGCAAGGGCCCAGGAATACAAGTGCTGCCTGGGGAACACGCTGACCCCACAGTCCCCTCCAGCAGGACAGGGGACCAGCGAGAGGACAGCAAAGAAGAGCAGGGACAGCCCATCACAAAGAGACCCCATGTACCTGGTGCAGCCACTCAGGCAGGACTTCTGCATAGCGTCGATGGTATAACGCAGGAATTCATGCGCATCCTCCTGCTGACCAAAGTGCATGTGCCCAGCGATCTCTGCAGGAGAGGGAGGAATCAGCCCCAGCAAATGCTGTGAGAGACAGACCCCACCTCCCTCGGTGGCCTCAGGGGTTGAGCCCTCTCAAACCAAAGCAGACAGCAGACTTGTGCTGGCCTCGGGGGAACCCCACACACAGCCCATGAGATCACCAGTTCCCCGCAGGCCCTGTGAGTCTCCTGCACTCATCTCAAAGGTTCTGCTCACACTTTACTCCCTGCTCTCCAGCACAGCTATGGGACGAGGGGAAGTACAGTGAAACCATTCTTACTCTTGAGGTCTCGGACGAAGGCCACCGGCTTTATCACGTTGCCGCTGTTGGCAAAAGCCTGAGCCACGTGGTTCTGCATGATACATATCATGCAAAAGCTGCCTTGGTCACCTGTGGCAGAGAAGAAGACGACAGAACGCTGGGGACACACACAGTAGAGATCAAGGCACTACAGGAGAAAGGGCATCACTGGCTCAACACAACTCAGTTTTCCTTAGGAGGTCTGTGCTACAGTCCAGCTCTGAGGCATCTTGAGTACACAGGTACCAGCACCTGTCTGATGATGGGGCTGCAAGCTCTGCCGCTCTTTTTGCTGACAGCTCAGAGTGATGGCAATCATGTTGCCTTTCAAAGCCACACATCAACAGCATCTGCTACCTGTACGCAGCCTTCTGCCCTCATGCAGGCAGGGGCTGTTTGGGACATCCAGCTCAGTCCCCACGAAGCCAGCAGATCCCGCTGGAGCCATCTTAGCCCTGGCTACACCCACCATGGACACAAGTGTCCCCAAACACAAGGATGCAAAGCTCAAGGATGCTGCTACGGCTGGGAAAAAGGAGCTGTACGCAGGAACAGCATCTCAGTGGAGAAGTGGCAGGAGGGAGCACAGAAGGTTCGTCCTGACACCTACATGGCCCCTGCCAGAGCCATGTATGCTGAGATACTGAGCCCAGAGCGGGGAGCAGGGACCTGCCAGCACAGCTGCCCGCTGAGTATCAGGGCCCACTACTCACGGGTGCAGCGGTGCTCCTTGGAAAGCAGGTAGTTAGCAAGCGGCGGGGTGTACGTCAGGCACTGCACAGTGGAGTTAAGGAAACATGTGTTCCCGAGGTTATGCAGTCCCGCTCCGATTCGGTGCATTTTCTCCCACTTCATGGATAGGCGCTCCATGGGGAAGAGCACCTTCTGGGGTGCAGGGATCCCATCCTCTGGCCCCACTGGGGCATCGCTGCTCTCTGTAGGATGAGGGATGGTGGGTGAGCTGTGCAGTGCGGGCTGTAGTTGTGGCCACTGCGCACCCCCGTACTTACCCTGCTTGACCTGCTCCTCCTCGGGGCCGCACGGGGGTCCGGCGGCCTTGGCTGGGGAGTTCAGCCGCACGTACTTGCCGCGGAGCCTCTGCAGCTGCTCGGAGAAGCTCCGGCGGGCGGGTTCGAACTCCACCCTCTGCAGCAGCACCTTCTTGGCAGAGCCGGCCAGCAGCTGGGTCATGCTCCCGTTCCCGCTCATCTCCCGCCGGGCCCGCTTCATCATCTCCCGCAGCCTCTCCGTGACCGGCATGGTGAGGCCCTGCGGCCCCGGCTGCGGTGAGAGGCGGGCAGTTGAGCGGGGAACACCGCTCGGTTCCGTTCCCACCGCAGGACTGCGCTCTGCGGGCACAGCAGGCCGCAGCCCGGCCTGACCCCGGCGCGGCCTCGGCACCGCGCGTCGTCCCAACCCCGCCCGCCCCAGCGCGGGAGCGGGCACCGAGCGC